>OX402540.1:10060225-10142564 GCA_948098885.1 Drepanosiphum platanoidis | reverse complement strand
CCTAAAATTACATACTATAATGGTATACTTATCATTGTTAGAAAAAAAAATTGTATTTTCTATAAATCGTCAAGTTTACACGGTAAATATTTAAAAATAAATGTCTAATTTAAGCTATTCTCGCCGTTTACTTACTCATTTTGTATTTCATCGTCATCAATTGATTATTTTTTCTTTTTTCTTTTTCCTCCCGTTTACTGACGATAAATTGTACTGTCGAACTGAAACAGATATAATACAACGACTTTGTTAACCAATTTTAAAAAATTAATGTAATATTACATTAACGAGTTTTACATTAACAAGCATTTAATATAATTTCACATTATCTTTTACCTGAAAATATTTCAAACGTATCTGAGAAAAAAATTACTTGGTTTCAAATACTACAAATTCAAAATAAATATAAATCTATAGAGGCAGCCTATACAAAATTCGAACAAATATATTACAAGATTTTATTTTGCATATTTTTGCATACATTTTTAGGCATCTAGCATTTCTCGACGACGAGACGTTCGGTGCATATTATGCGTTCGCATATCGTTTCGGTTTGAATAAATATGTTTATCATCGCAAAAAAATTAAACATTGTCGATGTTTATGATAAAAACAATAATTATTTACCGATTTCGTCGTTTTGTCAGTGCAGTTTTAATCCGAAGAGTTGGGGTAACGAGGTAATAACGTAACGCAAATTATTATATAACATTACTAAATGAAACTTACGTAATAAAGTGACAATTAAATCGCATTTACTCGTCAATACCACATTGTTTAAAGAATTATGCGTACGAAAAAAAATATAAAAAATAAAAAAACCTACATGCAAAAATATAAACGAAGTCGGTGGTTTTATCATTTTATGCGTCGAACAAAAATAAAAAAAATCACTCGATAAAATGATTGATATTACGTCATTTTTTCATATTATGTCGATGACTATTTAGAGGCGATGGTAATAATATTATATATATTATTATTCGTATTTCCGTAAATCGATTGACCGGTCGATAAGAGTATAGCGAAATGGTTTTATGATAATTGTGTGCGAAATAGTAAAAATATAATATTTTTATTTTACTACGGATTTAACGATTTTCGTGTTTTTTTAGAAAAATTAAGACATCGCGTACCTACACACTCGGATTGGAGAGATATCGTTTCGGGAATTTTCAGTTCACACGGACGCAATTTGCCACGTCGCCCCCGCGGCTGGATTTCGCTTTCGACTGTTAACCAGACGTTTAGTAACGGATTTTTCGAGTAGTTGACTAAACACATTACACGATAGACATTGTTTACGTGGATAAAAGTCGACGATTTTTTTCAATGCGCACTACGTCACTCATAATAAACACACACACACACACACACACAGACTTTTAACTATTAACAATTTGATTTACGTTTATTATAGGTACCTATAATATGTAGTCAGTTTTTTTTCTCACTTAAAACACCCCTCTCGCGACCAATTGACTACGCCCAGTAAATCGTGTGCGTGTATGCGGCAGGGGTGCGCGGTGAAATGAGTCATAAATATACCTACACAAGCTATATTATATGTATATTATGTGTACGATATAATAGATATATATAGGCTCGGTATCCTCGTCGTCGATCTTTAATTTTATTTTTCCAAGTGCTTAATACTAAAATATTTAAGACGGCGGCGATGCGAAGGCAGGTGCAAGTGAAAAACATTCTCGAATGGGGAAAAAAATACCTACACCTTTTTAACATATTATACATTTTAATTTAATTTTTTTTTCTCTCGCGTCGAATTTCAATGAATATTCGTTTTTGACGAATTTACGATATATTATCAACTAGTGCGACGTATTGTTTAGAAAAAATCCACCGGCAACCGTTTACGAAGACCACATTAGAGTCGTATCGAACACGTACGACGAAAGAATAACATTTAAACGCTCATCCCTGTCACCCCCTCGTTTCGTGCGCGCACAAAATATATATCATTCCGCCATTTAAAAGCACCGGAAGCGCGCTCCTAATAATGGCCGTGATTGGCTAATTTTCAAAAAATTAATACTTATAACAATAATAGACGTAATAATTATATATTGTGCTATCAATATTTACCTGTTCTGGAATGTTCACTCGCTCGTGCTCGTTTTTGAAACTGAAAAACATTGACATTTCTAGATTAATATGAGTACGTATTAACATTATATTCATAAAAATAATATAACTGTTTCCTGATAAAATTATACTACTAACGAACGGATTGTAATACCTACGAGTTACGGCTTACTGATGAAAATAATGTAAAGTGATTTTAAATTGTATAAATGTTTGTATATTTGCGTTTCTTTTACGACAAAAAGAAAAAGTTATTCCTTGTTATTGTTAATAAGTTGTGTGAAAATGGCGAAAGTATTGATAACATGGGTCCTTGTCTGTTTAGGACTGGATATTAATTCAAAATGTATATCATTTTTGACCAACTTAAGTTATAAGTATAATATAATAATCAATAGATACTCGTTTTAAACCATTAAAACAATATATATATATATATAATAACAGTATAACCATCATTAAAAGTATGACATTGTGTTTATAATAATAATTATTATTATAAATGCATTTTCATATTTTTAGTGCACATTAAAATCCAGACTCCTGTCGCGATGATCACTTTTAATGGGGTTGTTCGTATAACTAAAAAAAATGTGTCCACGTATACGACTTATCTACCTATTGAGAGTCTAACCTTCCGCGAACGAACGGCTAAAAATGGAGAAGAAATGTATAGTAACGCGACACAAATTACCTGTTTTAAAAAAACTTGACCATTCCTGGGTAAACCGTTCGGATTGCTTTTTAGAATGCAAAGATTTGTCGTGTTTAAATTTAAAAATAGTTGTTTAGGGCTATACGATCAATGGCTACGGAGTTTTTAATTACCTCTCGTATTTAAGTTTCTAAACACACTCTAAATTCATTATTACAACAATACATTTTGAACAGTACGCAAAGTTTTTATAATTCGATTTCTTCGAAAGTTTATTCGGGCGAGATTCAGATTTGAAAATATTTAATCTTTGAAATTAATATAATATTATATTACCATATTACCATATGGTACCTCTTTCTGACCTTACAAAAATCGACTGCTTCTTATATATATATATATATAATTAATAATATTTACATTTTTGACATTATGCAGAAATTAAAATTAGTAATTGAATTGTTATTTAAGCGCCAAAGATAAATTGATATATAATATATATTGTCGAACGAAAATCAAAACTTAAAAATAAAAATTTAATAATTTAATATCAAGCGTGAGAACAAAAATCATAATCAATTTATTACAGTATCGCGTTTTGATTATGATTTTTAATTTAACTTTGCGTGTTAAACAAAAAAAAATCAACCTAGTTAATAGTTATTGCTCATGTTTAAAATGGTGTAATATGTACGCGTGTGATGATGATTACGGTTGCTCGGTGAAAATTCGTAGTAAATTTACTACCTAGCTACTAAAAACGCCCTTGGATTATTATTATTATTGCAGACTATATTATAGTTTACCAATTAAAAGTAATGTAGTTGAATGGATCTCCTGCGGTCGTTGTTTAAAAAGTCGTGATATCACAGAACGTCGAGTTTACAATATCATTTTTATGACAATGTCACGTACCTGCCTAATAGAATAATAACGTGTTAGAAAATCGTGTAATGAAATATACACTGTTCGTTCGGCTGTTTTGTATTCACAAATATTTCATTCATTCGTCAAAACAAATACAATAATGTATTCAAATGAAAAATAAACAAATTAATAAAATCATAATTTATGAAAAAAATCAGTATTACGATACCAGTTCTGAAGATAAGTCTTGGTGTTACATTATTCTGAATCGTTACATATATACATATTATGTATAAAAAATAATGTCTACGTTGATATCTATTAGAATAAAATATCGAACTAAATGAAAGCAAAATCTGTAATATTTATGATGAAAGTAATCGATTTTTCATATTTTAAACTTTGATCTTTTATACGAAATGACAAGGTTAATTATTTAACGGTATAATATATGGTCTACGTAATGTAGATAAAACGGTTTAACATTTAGTTTACAGTTTTCAAGCCGTAAAACACACAAAACGGCGTTTCTTTTTTAAAAGAGTGAAAAGATATATCGAGTAGAAAAAAGAATCATGTGATAAATAAATATAATCATTGATTAAATAATATTTATATATAATATTGTACTGTTTAACAACGCAGGTAACTCCCCGAGAGAGAGAAAAATGTGTGAATCGTACAACAAAGTCAAGGTTTGTCTAGCGAATCGATACTCGACATAATAATATAGCGTATACTTATATCAAATTGTATGCATCAACGAATGTACATAAGTGCTAATCCGGTGAGCCTTTGCTGTGCCATTTGACTTCTCAACCATGTTTTTCAACATGTAATAATTATAGTGCATAAAAACGTGTAATATGCATATATGACATTGACATATAGCATTAAGGGGATTAGATACGATCGTGCCGCGTGTCTATCGCGGGCGAAACATTAGACTAGGTACTAATCGATCTAGTAAAGCGACGAGGATTTAGAAAACAAATCTGAATTCACTGTGATTTACACTTAAGATGGATTTCCCACAATTTTTGGGTAAACATAAAAGTATAAAGTAAGATAACGCGTTAAAAAATTTAATCTTGAGTAAACTCTAAACATCACAGTCAATTTAAATGTGTTTCATAATATTATATAATATTTATAATTGGTAAAATCGTGATCAAATGTTCAAAGAAAGTTCTTTATATATATAAAAAAAAAAAAATTTAAGCTGTAGGTACCTGATTATTTGCAGATTTTTGTGATTTTCTTAAAACGTTTCGAAATATTCAATTTTTACATGACCTGACCGTGAAATTTACGAATGAACATAAACGAAAAATATATCTGAAATTCTATGTTATTTTAGATTGTGGAATTTAACGTGTTCGTATAGTAATAATAATAATTGTTTGAACGCGATTTAGAACTTTAGACTATAAATTCTGTTTACACTATACCGAAATGTATAATATAATATGTTAAGTGGGACGACCGGGGTCGAAAGTTTAAATCGGCGACAAGTCCCAGTTCGCCGAGACGTATGGCGCCCTAGATAAGATACATTCTGTACGAGTTACGACTAAAGTTCGGCAGCTGGGAAATTCGCGAAGCCGCGTCGGATATAAAGTTCAACGAATTGTTATTTCTCGCCTTCTGGTTTGTTTAGTTTTGTTTGATTTGCAATATTTGCCGGGGGTAAAGTTCGAAATATCAATTACTTATTGTCTATAAGTTATTTTCTTTTTTTACGTTTTTATTGTTCGCGTCACAAAGAGTTAGAAATTGTAATTATTAAACTGAACCGTAGTTGTATTTAAAATGGTAATAATGTTAGTTTGCCCGAAACGCGATTTTACGAACGTATTTTATAAAACTATCATTCGACTGCCAATACGAGGTACTAATACGAGATCACTTAAAAATACAAAAAAATTATTTCAGTAAACATAATATTATAATAATATTCCTAAATGCCCTTGTTAAACTCCTTAAAGAGTGCTCGTTTTAAGTTCAATTTTATCATTACGTCCAACACTACATTGTCAAACAGGAGGTACAGGCTCAGTTAAAACACGTATTACTCGTAATATCACTGATAGGTGATTTACCTCAATGTCCGACGTAATTATTCCTTTAAATACACAATGTCAATACGTAATTAACGCTGAATACGTATACAAAAAACGTATAAATAATTACTAATTTATAAGAGAGTGATTGCAATAATATATAGCTGAGCTAAATAATTGAATAATTGTTATGTTTCAATGAATTGTTTTCAATTATTGTCATTAATTAATTTAATTTGTACGATTATAATATTCGTTAAGTACCTATTAATTATTTGATAATATTTTGTTAATTAAAATATATGATAGACATTATTCGGTTGTTCCTGACGAATAATAATAATTGTACCGTGAAACCTCTACATAGTGAACATAATGTGAAATACTCATTGTAGGGAAAATTTACATAATATATACATTTGTTAAAATGTACACATAACTACATAAGTATAAGAAAAATTGGTTTTCTGCAGATTAAAATTGGTATTATTTATTGCATATATATATTTATTTATTTATTTATTATAATTTATAAAAAGTTATTTTAATACTTTACTGTGACGGTATATTTTTTTATTTTTTTTTTAAGTATGTAATTATGAACGAAATGTAAAAGGATAAATATGTATATTATTTTTATTACTTAAACGTTTCCGATATTTCACCATGTCCGATAGTATTATGAGACAGAATTTATCATTTTTGTACCGGTTTTCAGTGTCCACATCCACTATTATTCAAGACCGTCCATTATTCAAAGTCAATAATTCCTATTGTGTACATGTGCATTTTGCCAGGATATTTAAAAGTGTCCGTTATTGGGAATGTATCCACTATAGAAAGGTGCAGTCCACAAATAAAAGTTTCACTGTAATATATTTTTTTGTTCGTTGAATATTACCAAAAATATATTTAATGATTTTAATATTTTATTCTGATAATATTGATAATGTCCAAACCAAGTGTCCGGTGTCCCGTACCGACCGAATATCACATTTTGAACGCTGATTTTCAACATAATATACACTATTTTCGACTATAAATGTTAATAAACGTGTACGAATTCAAAAATGAAATGTAGATTATTTTCAAGTGTAGATAGACCAAAGGGTGGGCGGGACATCGTGTCTGCAGAGAAAACTTAACTTTGACTCGATAGTTTTATGTCCTAATTTGGGTTAAATTCCGATTAACAATTTTTGTTTTATGTTTCTACTTGCCGGGTATGTGGTCTGACCGTAAGAGTTACTGATTTTTGTGTTTCAATATGCATGGTAGGTACTTGTTAAATGAAAATATGAAACGGTAACAAAATACTGAAATATACATCGTGTAAATGAGATTTTTTTTCATGCGTTTATTAAGAACTATTAGATACTTTAGCCGACGTTCGTGATGCGTGTTTCGATTTACGCGTTGCGTCAGATAGAATAATATGATTTGCTCCGAGTGGAAATGATTGTTTTAGAGCGCACGGCCCGTCGCCCGTTTGAGTATTCACGACGACGCCCGTAATCTTCTTAAACTTCAGTTGCTTTTAAATATCAAACAAACGTTTTGAAATAGTCGAGTGTACACAAGGTAGTTTTAATAACTGCTAACGTTCATCTTCCCAGTCGATATTTATTTGTATGGAAAATATATATATATATATATACAACTGTACGATTTTAAAACGTCCACGTGCAAATTTGTTTATAAGAAATTCGAAAATGACCATATTTATAAGTTAAAACTTTTTGAATTTTGAACTTTTATACTTTAGATAAGTGAAGCAACGCAATTATAAGTGCGTTGAGGTCCGATCCTATTGTCAACGTAAGCTCCAAAAGGTCGTGATTATAATATTAAGAAAAATTTAAATTTAAAAATACAAATATATGTTAGAAAATTTTACTGTTTCAGAATGTGATATTTTTGACGAAAGTCGAGGCATCTAAACGATTTGTAACGTAAAAATAAATCTAATAAAAAATCGTGAAAATAAAATAATTTAAAAATGATTGAAAACGTACATATTGTTTTACTTGTAAAAAAAACACCCTATATTTATAATGCGTATAATACGTACAACTTACGACGTATTGCGAGAGTTTAATGCTTTATATTTTTTTATGTAGGTTTAGTCGTGGCTATTGTTATATTTGATCTTCTGCAGATGTCATATAATAAAGTATACATGTATACTTTATTATATATATACTCGTATGTATATTGTTTATAATTCAGAACACGAAATTATTACTTCTCTCTCTCTCTCTCTCTCTCTCTCTCTCTCACTCTCTCTCACTCTCTCTATTTCATTATTATGTATAGATAATATTTTATAGGTTTATTTGTATTGTGATTGCGTCTATATCAAATGCATTTGATTTTTTTTTTTCCATAAATAATATATTATATTAATTTATCACACGGCGCGTAGTGTTGTGTTCCAACGTTATTCTAATGGCGACACAGTACACATACGAAAATAATGATTATTTTATATTTTTCCATAATTATTACTCATTTCTGTAAATGTTGAAATACACTTAACAAGTACCTACTAGTATAACAGTGTTGATTATGTTTCGTGTCGTGGGACGATTTTTTTTTTTAAATTCTCTTTTTTTTTCTATAGTGAGTACCTTCTAAGGATAAAAAAATAGATAAAATTATTTGCAAACGAAGCGAGCGACGTTGTAAAAGACACGCATTTAATAGCAATTAATTACCACGGCGGCGTTCGAGACTTTGTAGTTTTTAATAAAAACAAAAAGACGTTCGTATTTTTCAGATTCAACAGGTAATATATTTTTCACTTCGTTATCGCCTTTGTTCGACACAGCGTGGCGCAGCGCTGTGAAATGAAGGTATTATTTCTCTCTCTCTCTCTCTCTCTCTCTTTCTCTCTCTCTCTCTCTGTTTCAACCATCTTTAATTCACCCCTTGCGCGTTTTACAATAAATGTAGGTGCAGGATGCACATTCCACGGACGGTGATCTTTCCCCCGTGAATTCCTATGGCGCGAGATTACTTTACCTGCAATAATAAAAAGTAAACCCGACCGGTCCAAATGTTTTATTTTATTTTTTTCATTACCCCGTCACGTAGATTCCTGCACCGGTTTCGTTTTTTTATTTTTTTATTTTTTTTTTTTAATAGAGATCAACACGCATTGCTTACTCAATGATTATAAATCACTATACTATAGGAGGCTAATTAATAATCTTAATTGACACTTTTCAAATAAAATATTCCTCTTTACAAAATATGACCATAGAAAGCAAAAAAAAAAAAAACATTACAACTATGGAAATATATAAAAATATAATGTGATGAACACATAAAAAGTATTGTAATATACTGCGGGTATATTATATTATATTATACGAATTGCCAACAAATATATAAGCAAACGATTTAAAAATAAAATCCCTAAAAATATCATTATTCTCATGTTATAAACCATTACTCGTAGCTCATAAAGTCATAAGTTATAGCCTTAGAGTATAAGACCTATCAGCTGTTTATAATCGGTAACAAATTGCTTAAAAAACGAGTCCCTATACTATCATTATTGGTTATAAATCACTTTGAAGTAACAACCAACAATAAATTACTTATATATTATTTATAATACAGATATCACTTTTTTAAAAGTTTATAATAATATAGCGTCGTGTACTACACCATTCGTCTATTATGTGTGAGAAAAGTCGTATCTATTTTAAAGTTTGATTTTACCCAGAGACCATCGAAATATACGGACACTGTTATATAATAAATAATTATTATTATTATGTTTGACCCGATATTGCTCACGATCGTACCGTAGCCGCCATCTAGCGGCAATAATTTTTGACGAGCGCTCGCCACCGTAGTTGTGTTGGTCCACAGAGCGAGTTGGGTGTCCCGAGAAACGCTAACTACTGTTACCGACCACGAAAAATAATATGCGAAATAAAGATATTCGCTCTTCGTCTCACCGACAGAACATAGGTATAACTACAGTCCGCAATATATTATGTATAAGTACGCGTACGTGTCCGAATCGGCTATTCATTTATCGGTCACAAAAAATATTGGGGTTGCTATTGCGGGTATAGGGCTAAGCCCTATAGCCCTATAGCTTATAGTAGGGATGGCAAATCCATGGCGCGCGAAAAATTTTAATATTCTCATTATACATATATATTTTTTTATTTTTAATACTAAATAACATCACAATGTTAGTACTTTTTCAGTATCGTTGACGTCTTTCAGAAAAGATTAGATTAGTTAAAAACGTCGACGACATACTGAACGCAATATTATATAATATATATTATTATTTTACCTACAGATAAAATAGAATAATCCGATTTATTGACCGATAAATAACCGTATTTTTCTTAAAATATTGAATATGATATAAATAATATTTTTCATAATTTAATGGCACGCTCGATAAAAAAAAAATTTTATCTGTAATTTTGTAAAAAACAAAATAATTTGCCATCCCTGGCCTTTGTAAGAGCAACTTCTGTTGCTCCCAACTTTGTGTGGGATTTTCGTTCGACGACAAACTATAACGACGGCCCCCCGGACGATACGGGAGATGTACGCGATAATCACATGACGTATAATAATATAATATGTATATAATAGGTACTCACCGGTGCGTCATTTTTTCTTTCTCGCATCGACTTCACGTTTGGTCTACGCCGCCGCCGTTTTCCGAAATTTCGAGCACTTCACCCGCGTACGATTTCGTTTCCGTCACCTCGGCCACGGCGGCCGATCGGCGGCGACCGATCGAGAGCGAAATGTTCGCGCGCCGACGACGGTCGTTTAAACGATTAACAAAAAATTCGCGAAAAACACGGCACCGTTACGCGACGACGACGGCGACAAACTAAACGGCCTGCGGGCAACGGGAAAAACGGGAAAACAATCGCGGGACGGCGGCCATTTTTCTTTCTCGGCCCGATTTCACGTTCGATCTACGCCGCCGCGCCGTTTTCCGAAATTTCGAGCACTTCACCCGCGTACGATTTCGTTTCCGTCACCTCGGCCGCGGCGGCCGATCGGCGACGACCGCGATCGAGAGCGAAATGTTCGCGCGCCGACGACGGTCGTTAAACGATTAACTATAACGACGAACAATTAGCGAAAAACACGGCGCCATTACGCGACGACGACGGCGACAAACTAAACGGCCTGCGGGCAACGGGAAAAACGGGAAAACAATCGCGGGACGACGTCGTCGGCCATTTTTCTTTCTCGGCCCGATTTCACGTTCGATCTACGCCGCCGTTTTCCGAAATTTCGAGCACTTCACCCGCGTACGATTTCGTTTCCGTCACCTCGGCCGCGGCGGCCGATCGGCGGCGACCGATCGAGAGCGAAATGTTCGCGCGCCGACGACGGTCGTTTAAACGATTAACATAAAATTCGCGAAAAACACGGCACCGTTACGCGACGACGACGACGACAACGACGGCGACAACTAAACGGCCTGCGGGCAACGGGAAAAACGGGAAAACAATCGCGGGACGACGTCGTCGGCCATTTTTCTTTCTCTGCCCGATTTCACGTTCGATCTACGCCGCCGCGCCATTTTCCGAAATTTCGAGCACTTCACCCGCGTACGATTTCGTTTCCGTCACCTCGGCCGCGGCGGCCGATCGGCGACGACCGCGATCGAGAGCGAAATGTTCGCGCGCCGACGACAGTCGTTTAAACGATTAACTATAACGACGAACAATTAGCGAAAAACACGGCGCCATTACGCGACGACGACGGCGACAAACTAAACGGCCTGCGGGCAACGGGAAAAACGGGAAAACAATCGCGGGACGACGTCGTCGGCCATTTTTCTTTCTCGGCCCGATTTCACGTTCGATCTACGCCGCCGTTTTCCGAAATTTCGAGCACTTCACCCGCATACGATTTCGTTTCCGTCACCTCGGCCGCGGCGGCCGATCGGCGACGACCGCGATCGAGAGCGAAATGTTCGCGCGCCGACGACGGTCGTTTAAACGATTAACTATAACGACGAACAATTAGCGAAAAACACGGCGCCATTACGCGACGACGACGGCGACAAACTAAACGGCCTGCGGGCAACGGGAAAAACGGGAAAACAATCGCGGGACGACGTCGTCGGCCATTTTTCTTTCTCGGCCTGATTTCACGTTCGATCTACGCCGCCGTTTTCCGAAATTTCGAGCACTTCACCCGCGTACGATTTCGTTTCCGTCACCTCGGCCGCGGCGGCCGATCGGCGACGACCGCGATCGAGAGCGAAATGTTCGCGCGCCGACGACGGTCGCTTAAACGATTAACTATAACGACGAACAATTAGCGAAAAACACGGCGCCATTACGCGACGACGACGACGGACGGACTACGGTCACGGAGGGAAAACAATCGTGGCCGTTGACCGCGGTTCCAGCCGGTAACGTCTGTTCGATACTCGGGTAACGTGCGTTAACCACGAACTCGCGATACCCAGGTCGCCGGGAAACCAGGACCGCTGTATCCGACTCGGAAAACGCGGTCGCGACTTTTCTTTTTCCATGTATATTATCATTATTTCGGGCGCCGAGAATTATGGCAAAAACGCTTATGGCCTTATGGCCGAAGTGACGTCGTCGTCGTCGTCGCGCAGTGTTTTAAAATCGACAAAAAAAGCAATCGTTGTCACCCGTGACCGTCACCGTGTCGTGTTGAAAATATTACGGGAAAGAAATATCTTTGAAATGTTGTGAAACTGTGAAATTCGTAACGCGAAACATTTTGTAGCTATCGGCGATTTCTTCACATTTAGATCGAACCGACTCTATCGTTTTACCATACTATTTACACACATTGTAATGTGTCTGAAAGGGTTAATTTACTAATCGTGTTACACTCTTGTGAATAAATATAATATAATAGCTTCAGTGTGCGTACGTAATAAAACGTGATGGGTACATTATTTTCGTCTCCGATTCGAGCGAGCGCGTGAGATTTCGAGGGATAAAAAACCGGTCGTCCGGTAGGGGCGAGATAGAAATCTGTCGGAAAACCTGACGCGAGCACGGACATAATATATCGGTATGGGCGATTTATTGGTAAACGAATGAAAATGAAAAAAAAAATAAATACCCATTTAAATGACAAAGGGAGCCACTATACGGCCGCCCCCAAACGACTGCAGGTTGTCATTCGTTACGGCCGTGAGAATCGTATTATTATAATGACGTCGATGTTATTTCTTTTTACGTTCGTCATTGTCCCCGTACGCATGAAAAAAATCATGTTTTTTATTTATTTTTTTTTTTTTTTGTCACGATCGTAAATCGCGTCGTCGTCGTGTTTTTTTTTTTTTTTTATGTACAAAGAAGGAGAATATAACAAAATAATACGTATATTATATTTGAATGACGTCTATACGCGTTCGTAAGTCTATTCTTCCATCGAAGATCGTCGACGGCGGCGCGGACGAAAAATAACAATAAGTACAAATAAACAAATGCGTGTTCGCGATTACAACGCGCGCGGGCGGTATTCGTCATCATTTCAATTTCGATTTTGAAATTTAATTGTTTCGCGTCGTTTAATCAAATTTGTTACTTGATATTTTCAAACACGACGCTGTTATTTTTAATTTTATTGAAATAAAAATTGTACTTGCAATACTCACATATATTACATAAATATTTAATTGTTTTAATATACCTATAGCTTAATCTATGAGTAAAGTAAGTACGCATAATTATCTGTGATTTTGTTTTTAATTTACATTTAACTTTCACCCGAAGTACAAGTTAGCGAACTACCTAGTTTTTCAAAGTACCTACTATTACTATAGACGGGTACTGTTTAAAATATAAAGCCCCTTTGTATAACATTAAGCAAATCCATATAGACTATCCCTTGATACAATTTTTTTTATTATTATTATTTAATATATTAAACTACAAATGATTTATTTATTTTTTTGAAATAATCATTTTATTACGGAAATAATTTATTCGTCGTTCTATTATGTGAAATTTATAACACGGCGGCGTACGCGCAAACTTGAAATATAATCAAAAAAAAAACAAAAAGGGAAATTTAATTAATTTAAACGAGGGTTATTGTATTATATAATATCTTTATTCGTCTAATACCGATCGGGGTATATGTCACTTATTGAAATATATAATTATTAGAAAGTAAAAAAACGTTTCGAGTGTTACTAATCGGTAAAAAATCACGGCACCCCTGTCGACCGTCTACGGGCACCCTCCCGCCGCCGGTCATAAACTCCCTGTCTTAGACAGTATATTATAATATATACGAGCCGATTTACCGAACGCCCCGCCGCCGTGTGTAAAAAAAAAAAATCGTCGTCATCGACGTCGTTTATTACACGTTTTACCGACGTGATATTTTCGAGCGGTCTGTTATCGCGACAATTACATCAATCGCTCCCCTCGTCTTGGATGTACCTGCGGCCAGGTGAAACGAAGCGCGCGGCGCGGCAGGTGTTCCTGCAGTCTCGTCGGTTTATTACGGAATGGCGGCGGCGGCGACGGCGGCGACGGCGGCGACGGCGACGAAGAATAGCGGTGGCGCCGCGGCAGCGTCTTTGTGGCGGGGCCGGTGAAAGGTGGGGACGCGCGGTCCCGCTCGCAGTGTTCGCGAATAGCGTAGTAAAACATAATAATAAATCGTTGGAAAAAGGGTTTCTATGGCGGAGAGATTTTGTTACACGTTTTTGTTTCATCGGGCTATAAACACTCACACGGACCACTCGTGCACGATTGTTTTCGCCGTTGTACCTACCTGTCGGCGAAATCGACCGCTTTTGAACGACTTTTTCGCGATCGTCAAAAGTCCGAACCGACGCACACCACACCCCCAGGGCCGGATTATGGTCATAATTTAAGGGGGGCTATTACTTTTATTGAGCCCTTTTCACCTAAAACAATATTTCCTTTTTTTCTTCTGATTTATTAATTTGTAATAAATATAAATTAAAATAAGTATAGCATTGTTTTTAAATAACATTTTATTACGACCACTATACCAGCTATAATTGGGTCTTGTGTGTCGGTAATGAAGTATCCAAGTCCATAGTCCATTTTCATATGACATAAATTTAAAATTTATAAGTTATAATAATGTTTTGAAAAAAATGAGTTGACACACTGTGGCCCCTTTCAACTTGCGGCCCGGGGCTATAGCCCCCCCCCCTTGATCCAGCCCTGACCACACCCCCGCACAGAGCGTACGCTCTTTATTTCTATTTTACATGTTTTGCTTAGTGTAAAAATGGACATTTGAAAAGAGGAAGCACTATTATAATAATGATAATAACATAATAATATGTGTATGGATATTAGTAGGGCTCGGATTTTAAAGCACAATAAATAACACAAAAAGCACGAAATTGTTTAAAAAAAGCAAAAATGAAGCATATTTATTTTTAAATTGCAAAAAAAAAACAATTTACTTCCATGTATTCGGCAAGATTTTCAGAAGTGAAACTGACTCTATTCAGTCTGACAGGATGTTATATCTATATTTATAATATTATAAATTATTATTGCGGGTTTTCACATTTCTTAATTAATTATATAAACATTTTTTTTTATTACTATAGCATAACAAACATATAATAATTCCACAGCTAGAATAACTGAAAAAAGCAATAAAAAAGCAAAAAAAGCAAAAATAAATTCGTTTATTTGGAATCAGATTAACGTGAAACGAATTTATGTATAAAAATTAGATTTCCATCTTAAATATATAAAAAGAAGCATTTGCTTTAAAATCCGAGCCCTATAGATATTAGCAATGATATTTACTATAAATATAAAATAATAATGATAACATTTAGTGCCGGCGGCAAGTGGTCGGAAAGTGGTTGACGTGTCGCACCGTGTGTGTTGTACGCTCGACGACCACAATATTTCGTGGCTGATACAGTCGACACGACGCGACTGAAGTCGAAACGACGGCAGAAAGTGGTCCGTCCGAGTTCAATAATTGCATTTTTCGTATTATTCGATCGCGGCGGTATCTCGTCATAACGATAGGTATACGACGTACGAAATATCATACTCGGTGGTAGATCGGTTAGGAGATTGATTTCTAATTAACAGTACGTCGAAAATGTTTTTTATTATTTCGACCCGAAAAAAAAAATGAAAATGTTCAACGAAATCAAAATATATTTTCCCACCACATTATCGTGTGAAATGTACGATTTTTTTTTAATATAAAGAGTAAGAAATACCTACTTGGGTAAACTTACATTGTTAAAGTATTGAGGAAGTTTAATTAAATGTCTTTCTAAAGTCCGATATCGTAAAACTTTATGCTTTGCGACACCCAAATGGTAATAATTATACAAGGCCAGTGTAAACGAGAGTGCCTCATATAACTAAACTATGCATATGCAATAACAAATTAATTTAAATAAATAACTTTAATTTCGAATTTTTTCACGTTATCCGAGTTATTATTGACATTTGAACACCTATTGCAGTAGGTAATTTCGGGTCTTTTTGAATCTATTTTATACGAGAGCATTGCATCGCGATTGAAAAAAAAAACCCCAAAAACAGCTCGTAATAATAATGATAATTATAATTTTTTGATTATTAAAATGACGTGTTTTAAATATTTTTTTCGCGACTAAAGTAGGCGGAAAACTCGGATTTCCGGCAGCCCAATCGGTCAATCTAAAAACGGTGATAATATTACAATAATAAAGTAAAGCAAAAAAATGAAATAAAATCGATTTTACCCAATTAAAAGGTACTCGATTAATATTTTACATTAATTTATAAAGTAAATATTATTCGATATAATTGTGAAAAAAAAATAATAAATATTAAAACGATTTTTACTCTTTTTAAAAGACACTATACGTGTGTCGTCGCGGTGGTGGCTCGATTACGTTTTTCGACGACGACGTCGCGGACGATTGATTTTCGTCCGTTCCGTTGGTCACACTGGTCGCTTCCGCGGCGGCTCGCACGAACTTCGCGACGAGCGTTATCAATTTTCGGTATCGTTTTGACGACAAGCTTTCGTCGGCCCCTCGAAAACCGCCCTAGCATAGCGTGGATACTAAAACTAAAACTAAAACTACAACGTGGTGTCGTACGGAAAACGTTTGGATTTCGGCGGCCTGTGCGATTGACGATCTGTCGTCCGGTCGTCAATCGATCGTTTAGAGGTGAGCCGGTGCAGTGATCGTAAACTAACGTGACGTTTTCGCGAACGCGGTACGAAATACGCCGTCGGTGTCCGGTAGACTCGGTCGCACGATTCGCCGCCGTCATGGCGAAGTGGACCATTTTGTCCGCCGCGAAGGTGATCGCGTTCGCCGTGCTCATCGGGTACTTGCTCTCGGATCAATCGGATCCGGATGACTCGCCGCTCGATCGGTCGGCCGACGACGAATACAGTCTAGACGATCGGCCGTATCAGTCGAGTGTGATGGTCATGACGGGGTCCTGCGGCTTTTTCGTGGGAATATTCGCGTATCAGGTTTGAAACCCGTCGAGCCGAGTGGCGTCCGAAAGTTGCAACTGCTGTCGAGGCGTGTCTGAGACGGATACCTTACACAGTGTGTACGAAAAATAAAATAAAAACTCTCGCTCTTCGAAACACATTTTGTCACCGGCGGTGCGTGTAATCGACCGGTTTTGATTTTCAGTCCGAAATCCGGATGTCATATCGTTGCTGTTGAGCAGAGAGTTTACTCTCACAATGCCTATGTAAAAACGGGGAATAATAATATAAAGTAATTTTGGACATTTTCACGTTTAGCCGTTTACTTTTGTCAAGCAACAGTAATGGAAACTGGACAGAACCGTTTGCCAATTCAACAAAGAGAGTAATACTTTTGTTCTTGTTGTAGATTTTGAGTTTCGTGTAACTGAATGGTGAGCAACGCTACTCGAATACAATCTACTTCTCAACAATGACTAAGGTAACTAAATATAATTTGCTGAGTTTGTGTTAGTAATGCATTTGTTTTTCATTTATTTTTCAGTGAGAGAAAAACTGATCCTGGACATGTTTTATTCATTCAATCGTTCAAACATCTTCAAGAATTCCAAAAACAGTGAACAAGAAGTTAACAATATAAAGATAATATTTTTTACACAATTACTACCCTAGTTGTTTGTTTCAATAACTATTTCCTGGTAAGATGCATACTTTAACCATTTACAACCTCATTCACATAATAAAACAGTCTGAAAACTTTATTTTTAATCATAAGTCTTTTAAAATGGTACATAGTTGAAACATGTTTACTTGATGATATTACTAATATTTTTTTTTTTTGCAAACATCAAGTTTATGTCTATGGTACTTTGAATAGAACAGTTTTGTCCTTGTTTATAAATGATATAACGGCTCAATGCATAAATTGAGACACGGTAATTATTTTAGAAAAAATATTTGTAACGATTTCCATAAAAACATATTCATAAGTAAAATAGGTAACACTATATTTGTACAAAACTTGCTGCCAAAAGTGATACCACAATAATTATGAACAAATTAGGTTCTTATAACACTGATAAGTGCTCATTGTTCTGTATATTCTTGGTTAAGACTGTTGATTATTAGGGAAAAGTTTAATACTTATGCTGTAGTTTTCTGTCACGCTTTGCGTTAATTGGAAGGAAATCGCTCTGGATTGTTTTCTTTCAATTCTGTCCCGACATATAGTATAATGTCATATATATTAAATACAGCGCCGGGCCCAAGATACGGATGAAATTTTTGTAATAATTTTTTACCTACACATATAAGAATTTTAGACAAAATATATAAGTGTTTTATAGTATATTTAAGGGAATTTGTTTTGATGGCATCTTTTAAAAAATTGCACGGGGCGTCAAAATATCTTTGGTCTGCGCTGATAATGTATATACTCTGTGAATTGGGCAACTCACTTGGCCATTTTATGAAATGGGCAACAAATTTCCCAATTTAATGAATTGAACAATTTTATGTCTGTTATGTAACATATATAATATTATAATATCAATTTGTAATGTATTAAGTTTTTCAAGTACTAATGGAAGGGTTTTTATCAGAAAATTTAACCATCTAAATATGTATTCAATGTCAGTAATTATTTGAACTATTATTTAACTGTGAAAGCAATAATTTTGATATTTTAATTTTGAGACTCATCATGTTGCCAACGGATCGCTGTCAACTTGAGAATAATTTGTTTTATAGTTTACACCGCTATTGTTTTAACATATCAATTATTAAATTATAACACTAGCCGCTCGTCCTAGCGGCTCCATATCTCCAACTCTAATGACGGCGATAAAATGATTTAAAAATTCACCCAAGTCCCAGAGCAAATGGTTTTTCTAATAAACAAATGTCACATCAGTCGCGTCGTCGCCTTCCCTTATACTCGCTTATCACTTATGCGGTATTTGTAAATTTGATAAAATGAAATGATTACAAAAATCATTAAAATCAAGTGTGTAATAGTAATGAGTTATCACAAATAATATTGATTCAAAATGGACTAATAGATAGGCATAGCCCCCGTGGAAAACCCCGTCAGCTGGAGTGTACACTATCATGGGTTGTTTACAACCGTACGCGGGAAGTTTATTGTGTAGTTGAATTTTATTTCATTATCGTTTGTTAGTGTTTACATCGTAGTAGATTAGTACGTTTCAATGCTGACGATGGCAATTTAACATAATAATATATTTTTATACAGCCCATATTAGTTTTTAAAATCAGTTTATTTCATACATTTATATTGAATTCCGTTTTAATGTTGACACCGCAACAGTTAAAAGCCGCCAGCGCCGCTCACTCAGGTTAGTAAAACCGAAATCAACAATGTTGCTAGAATTATCAAGTTGTACGTATTGTCGATGGTTTATTTGTTAGCAACACATTTGTGAATATCTAGCGTTTGTTGTATGTAACTTTGTTACAACACGGGGCACACTTTTTTTGGAATTTGTTTTTCTGTCCTCCGATGTACTTTTGTATGGTGAAATCAGAATTTGGCCGTCGGACTTGGTTCTGAAGTTCTTGGGAGTTTGTCGAGGGGCAGGGAGAATTTGTATTTTTTATTTTTCAACTTTTAGTTTCACTCTCCGATTAGCGATCAAATAAAGTATGGCAAATGACATGTTCTGCTTCATATATAGGTAGGCAATGTACATTTTTTCCCCATAAATTATGTAGATAGTCGTTTAAAACTTAATCTTACAAATGGCATTATTAATTGTAATTAATTGTTTGAAAATTTGAAATCAACAATTATATGTATATTGTTTTAAATAGATACGTAAAATGTTACTTACCGCTGATTTAATAGTTTTAAATTATGAAATTAAACGTCTGTAGGTTTATAATAGTCTTTATATTTGACAAATGCCATCAAAGCCGGTAAAATAAAGTTTTAAATATTAAATTTAACACTTTGTAAATCTGGAAAATGTAGAATGTAGATGTTTCAGTATATACATTTAATCCATAAGTTATAATCATTACATTACAATGTTCAGTACTTGGTTATATTTTTGTTTCGTCGTATTTTTTCCGTACCTCGGTACATATTACATTTGTTTTTTGTAACAAATATTAAAAATGAGCAATAGATGATTTAGATTTGTTGATAAATAATTCATACACGTTATTATTACCAATATTAATTTTTTCTAAACCTGAAACTTGGAAATATTGACCAAAGGTTTTAGTTTTAAATATACCATTCAGAATTGCTTCTAGAACTATTCACTTGATTAGCTTAAAATTTACAATTTAAGTTAAAATCGTTTATTGCGAGCGGCTTTATGCTAAACGGTTGGTACTCACACTACCGTGTGAGTGTGCTTGATTTTTTGTAAAATAAATACTGATTCAGGTCATCTTCCTGAAATAGGCTTTCATTTTTCATTTTCTCCGGGTGTTAAAAAATTAAGATCCGGCCCTGTACACATAATTTTTCTACGTCTCGCGGGTTTAAGCTCTTACGTTACAGATATAATGATGTTTTTTTATACATAATTATTAAGTACATACAAACTAATAAAACCTAGGCCATGTTTTATGTCTAAAAATTGGATGTAAATAACAGAAAAATCAATTTTACTATGTACTATAACCTAATGAATATGTTTAAACGTAAAACATAATTTTTTGCTTATACTTTTGAATTATGTCGTGCATTTTAAAGCTATTAAATTCTATTATATAATATAATTTTTTCAAATATGATAAGTAATTAATTTAGAGTTTATTTTAGTAATTTAAAGAAAATATAATTTAATATATTGATTATTTAAAAATAACACTGTAGGTATTTATTTCATTTTTTTATCGCCTGTTTATTATTATTATTTAATTGATTTAAAGTGCCAATAGTTGTTAGAATTACACACGAGTAAACATTTTTATTTTTTTCCTAACTTGAATTACAGTAATCAATTGGTGTTTAGTGTGTAAGCTTATATAAAATATGCACAATGGTGTACTCGAAATTGTGATTTAAATGTATACGATTCGGAAAACTTTGTGATATTGTACTGTAGCTTATAAATTAAGTGGTTATTGATACATATTTATATATATTAAAGTAGACATTATAAGCCTATTTACTGTACAGTTATATATGTTAAAGACTAAAAATATGAAATACAAAACTAAGAATAAAATAGCTTTTTATACGTAAATTAAACCGAAGCAAACCATATTTTTTTGTGAACAATTTTTGTATGTTTATACTTTTATATCTTTATATTGTCTTTGTGTAATTGTTTTTTTTTTTTTTTTCTACTCTTTGAAGTTAAGTATTTGATTTAAAATATTAAGGTTTCCAACGTTTACAAAATTTGTATATTAAAATAAGAGTATAAAAATAATTTTCTGACTATTTCTACTGTTAAAGTACATTTTATTACACTGATCGCATTTAAAACATGTTCTTGTAGTTATACCTACTAGTTTACTAACTACTTTGTTGATTTTAAGAACCATTTGTCAGATTCTAATATTTTAATTAACATTCAAAGACTGTCCTGTTTAAATAAAACGCCTATGGTGAAATTTAAACGTAGATTTTCTATTTTTCTATTTTGTATACTATGATAATTTCTGAAAAAAGTTGAGTTTAAACAATTTTATTTTTCAAATTCAACACAACTCACACTCTTGTTTTAAAATATTTTTATATTTTTACTGTCTTCATACATTTATTTGCTTTATATTATTTTTAAAATTATAATTTTCATTTAAGACAGTGTGAAGTTTAAAATTATTAAAAATGATTTTTATCAAAATATATAATATTATTTATAATGAATATGATTATTACTGGTGTACAACTTAACGAATCACATTAAATTGTAATTGATAACTTAAATATTTGTTGAAATTATTTAAGAAATTGTTTTTTCTTATTGAATTAAAATACCAAGTAGTTCATACCTATTCAGTTTATTTATATAACTTAAATATGGCTATCTTTTTGAAGGGGAGTCAAAAAAGAAAACTTAAAAAGTAGACTAATTACATTGATTTATATTCTTATACAATTATTTTTTTATTGACTATAAAATATATATATATATATATTCGATTAACGGGTTTTTAGAATTATGTATTAAAAGATTATCATTGGTCTCATTTAAAGGTGTTTATTTTTTTTACATTTAACAAACAATGTATAATAATAATAAATAGGTAGTATTTTTAAGGGAAAGATTTAAAATATAATTATTTTAATTTAAAAAATTGTACGCGTCACTATAAATTCATTTTATTCACATAAAATCAGTTAATCACACCCCATTGTACTGTTTTGCATAAATGTTTTAATTTTACAAAAATTTGAATTTCTAGTTATTACTTTACTTTGGCTTAGACTTAGACTTACCTAGACTTGAAATTATGATCTCAAGATTATAAATTTTGTCATTTAAAAATAACATACATTTTTTAAATTCTTGAAAATTATTATTCAAAATAATTAATTAATTTAAAATATATTATTTATTTGTACAAATAAATAGGTATACTAGTATTTTGTTACCATTGAAAATCTATATGCTTTTAATGATTTACCGTCCTAGTAAGATAACTTACTAAAATACAAATCCATCTCTGTTTATCGTCACGTACGTTATTGCAATTGCTTTCAACATATACGTACGAGCAAACGATATAAATGACAAATTAATTTTTACTTATTCTTGTTATTTCTGTAAAGTATATAATTCTATTAATTTTTTTGATTCTAAAATGCAAACAAATAAATGATGTAAATAAACGAATAAATGATGAACACAAAAAAAAATGATACATCATAGATTTCAGATACTAAATTATTTAGTTATTTTTTTTTTGTTGAAATTAAGATTAAATAAATTTAAATTTATTTAGTCAAAATATGATTTGTATTTTCAATTTCTCAGCAAAATATCTACTTAAAATTGTCAAGTACAACAGAAAATACATTTTTCTTATAATTTATCGCCGTGTACATCAAATTATATATTTTTTTCTTTATCTAGTTATAAATCTGGTCAGTAATGTCTATGCATTTTTTTCATATTAAAACAGTGGTTTTTGTTTTTTTTTTTGTAACTTGATTTATTATTATATTTTACAAAAAAAAAAAATAAAAATAGTGGTCAAATTTTTTACATATTATATCTTATTCAAATCGACTAGCATTTTCACAGTTGTTATACAATCCTTATACGATCAAGGAAAATAATTTCGATTAATTTCTGGATTACTGGTGTAAAATTAATTTCAAAATAATATTCAATCAAAACATTTTACAGGTAGGGAATTAGGTTTTTATATGTAAGGGGGGCGTGTACAATTTAAAATTTACTATTTCACATCAAAACCTATCTAAAGTATCGCAATAAACATTTGAATACTACGAGTAGAGGTACGTTATTGAGAGCAGAAATTTCGAAGTCAGTCGCCTCCGGGATGACGGGTAAAAAAAAGCGTTCAAAACCACCGCATTGCAATCGACTGCTGTGAGTTGCACACGTTTGTTCGGGAGTTTTTTGAAAGTGACGTGCTGTAAACCGAAATCGGATTCTCATTACAATCCTAAGGAATAGTGTCGTCGCGGCGTGTATTTATCTAATTGTGCGGAACGAAAATTCTCTTACACGTCTAAAAGTAAAATATATGATATTTATTATGTTTTAGATGAGACCGACGTGATAATAATGGTATCGAAATTGCGCTGACACGAAGGGATGGCTGCAAAGTGCCGAAAGACTAATCGTACGTACTGTTTATATACTGTTTTTTTACTATAATATGTGTAGTTAAGGGCGACTCTTTTGTCAAGACACTCTTTATTTCTCTTTACTACTATTGGATTGGATTAGTGTTGGTATGCGAAACGCTTGGTTATTTTTGGAAAATGTTCACTTATAGTAACTATAATTCCGTGTTGTTTGGCGATACACAGGGACGAACCGAAGGGGGGTCATGAGGGGGTGTCACACCCCTCCCCCCCCCACTCGGCAATATTTGATTTTCAGTCGGCAAAATCGAATTTATTTTCACCTGATTAAACCTTTTTTTTTTAAGACGAGGAAAGGAAAATTAAATACATTGTTAATATTGATTTGACTCAATATTTTCGTAATGGGTTATGGAGCGGATTCGCAAAAGTATAGCGAGACTGCGAGAATCGGCAGTCGGCATAAGATAAAAACCTATATAATAGATATATATATAACACGCATACTAGGGTGTTCCTTAATTTTTGATTTTAAAATATGTTTGATCTCACCCCCTAATATTGTGCCTATATGTATAAAAACGAACTACAAAAAGTTTTGGTTCGATCAGATAAGGTTAACCCGTGCCGACTTGTGATTTAAGTTTGAACTTACTACATTTTTCAATATTTACGAAAATTTTCGACATTTTCGTAAATATTTCGTTAACCTTTAGAAATATCGATATTTTTAATACTACATATTTTAAAGTAAATTAAATTTTCTATAACTTTTATTTTATTACATTTTTTCATATCTCTAATGGTTCGTGAATTATATTGATTTGACTCTAAAAAAACACGATATCTTTGGAAATACGAGCATCGACTGCTCCTGTTAAGAATTGAAACATAAGGTAATAAATAAATTATAAATTTACAGAATGTAACTAAAAATAACTTAATAGTTAACAAAAATTTTGAATTTCAATTTCTAGTCGGCAATTTTGAAGATTACACCCCCCCATGATTTTTTTTTGTGATCGTCCCTGGCGATACAGTTATCCATCATATTTTATGGTTAAATTTCAATATTATTTTAAATCGAATTATGTATTCCAATCCATAACGACGCCGCCGCGCCGCCCGCCACAGACCGGAACGATAATAATATTATTATTATCAACCGTTTTTGAGAGTTTGTGAATAATTTCGTTCTCTTTGACACATTTCTCTTGGCTATATAGCTGTAACCCCGAGCGGAATAAATATTTTTTTATCTCGCTAGTGACATTAATTAGTTTTAGACATGTGGTTTCGTTAAAGTTTGACGGCACTCGGTTTTTAATAATAATACAATAACGTTATATATTATTTTTCTAAATAAATTACCACATGGCCAATTAAAACACGCTAAAATCGTACGAGAAACAAACCACACATTTCGGTTGCGTACAAAGGCCGATAACTCGTATAAAAATAAAAATATGATAAGGAAGAAGGTTCGAGAAAAAATTATGATCCACCTTTGATCCGATTACCGTTTGACCGATGGCCTCCGCATTTGTTCGGAACACATTATCAAATGTTTTTCGTTCTTTTTACACTTTAATTTATCAACATTAATTATTTTTATAATTAGGAATCGGATCGATTACGCGCGCGCAAAAACCTTCGAAATATGTTTTTTTTTAATTAAATTATTACACGCTACAATATAATATGCAGTTAACATTTTCAAATACGCGTCGAATGGGTGATAGTTAGGTTAACACATAATAGTTATTATCATCGAATAATGTCGATTATTACGCCTTATCCAGATTATTATTTTCTTTTTGTCATACTCTCGCCGTGTACTTGGAAGAAATCGTTGTATGTTTCAGAAAGTAATTTCGCGTGATTGTTTCGAAAAACATGAGCTTAGTACCATAGCCAAAGTACTATATAAAACGCACGAAAAAGAGTGTTAATACTATGCAAAATATATAATATATGAAATGACGTTATTGTATTGTTAAAACGATCTGCACTGTTTCTCGTCAGATTTCGAACGGCTTATTTTAACGAATCGATACACGTTTACATTGTATACTTATCAAAACCGTTCTCCAGTCATAAACCACATTGCGGGCCCAACATTTTATAACCACTTACACGCGTTTATATTACAATATTTTATCATAATATTATTATCGTTAAAATGTATTCATCATCGTCTCTATCGGGCAACTCGATTAATATGTCTCTTATTTTAATATTAACAGCGCGAACATAATTTAATATCGAGTTGTCCCAAAGCTGCTCGTATATAAATGCGACTCGGAAAAACGCCACACATATCCGTGTTGTGTCCAGGGCCAGGCGAATTTTTCTATAGTTTCACACCCTTTTTACCCCATTCGACCCACTTGGGAGTTGAATTTCACAAAATAAAGTGTTTATAGACAATGTTTATTTGTGTTATAGAGAGTATGTATACTTAATTTCAAAAAAAAAAAAACGTTTTCAATTTAGATAGATTTGGCGGCGGCGACGGACGCTTTTGAAATCGGCTTTGTGTGAAACAACGTAACGCGTGCCAGCGATTTCGCGTTTTAATTTTCCAACGGCGCGGGGGGCAATTAGCGTATTAGAGGCGGCGGAATAAGTGTCGAAGAAGACGCGCGCGCGGCGCTTTTGGTGAAAAACCGTTTGGCGGAGACCATGACCACTAGTAAGTAGGGTTTTTCGTGAGGTTGCTGTTTTTGATCGTCTAACGAGTACGCCCCCCCCCCCGAGAGACGCTACTCCTTGGCGCATTTAAACAACGAGAGCTCCGCGTTCAACGGACCAACTCAACTCGCCAACTTTCGGACTGGTTTAGCGTCTCTCGTGGGGCGTACTATATACTAAGTTTTAACAACAACCTCACGAAAAACTCTACTTACTCGTGGTCATGGTCTCCGCCAAACGGTTTTTCACCAAAAGCGCCGCGCGCGCGCGTCGTCTTTGACTTATTCCGCCGCTTCTAATACGCTAATTGCCCCCCGCGCCGTTGGAAAATTAAAACGCGAAATCGCTGCGTTACGTTGTTTGTTGTGTTTCACACGGCCGATTTCAAAAGCGTCCGCCGCCGCCACGCCGCTATTATCGAAAACGGTAAAAGGGGTACACATTGAAAACGTTTTTTTTTTTTTTTTGTTCCGATTTTTTTTGAAATTAAGTATACATAATACTCTCTACAACACGAATAAACATCACGTCTATAAACATTATTTTGTGAAATTCAACTCCCAAGTGGGATAAATGGGGTAAAAAGGGAGAAACTAGAAAAATTCGCCTGGCCGGAACCGCCGGAGCTTTGAGTATCAAATTAGGCCTGCAGTATACCTCGGTTCTCGTTTTTAGTGCGCGTCTACGTCATATATAATAGCTATTTTCATGCCAAATTTCAACCCGATCCGTCCAGCGGTTTGAGCTGTGGGAGGATTTCAATAAAAAGCGTAATTGACGTATGGGGTCCGCGGATTAGTGAGGTTTTTTTTCTGTATTTCGATCTTATTGTTTTCGTATTGATTTCGGCGTTTCCAATAATAATATAATTACGTTTTCGAGAAATATCCAAAGTACTAGTTGTTCGAAAAATTAGTTACAGGACGTATCTTCGTTGTAGACGTGTTGTTGAGGTCATTGCAGACGTATATTTTACTGTCGTACAATGTTTTATTATTATTATTATTATTATTATCGTCGTCGCGTCAACGTGTAGCTCGCGCACGCGCGCGTACTTTAATCGAACAAACTGCGACGACGGTTTTTTCGTTTCGGAAAATTAAAACCTTCTCTACAACTATAATAGTCGCGCCGTCTCCGTTTTCGTCGGTTTCCGCCACTGTTCATACTAATTGCGAGATTATGTTTTTGTCGTTTTGCCAGCTTCAGCGATTACTTTTTCGACTGTAATATATCTTGTCGCAGATTTACTGATTCTAATCTGTAAGTCTTCTTGGCCCGGTAAACCCGACTATTATAGTGTCCGCGCGTCCGACTTTTAGTAACTGCAGGTGACAATTATGCGTTAGTTTTTTCAAATGCTGGTCGTCGTCACTATACAATACTGTGTTCATTATATAACGTCCCAAAAGTCACACATCACTTCCAAGTATCTCCGTCGTCTCCTCCGTGGTAAATCGACGTGTTCAAATGCCGTTTTGTCCCCACTGTAATCAGTAGGATTTATATGCTCTAAAAACTTAAAAAATATGCATTTATGCACTTGTTTTGTAGAAATACATCCTTAAAAAAATAAACAATATGCCAAAAAAAAACAACTTTAATTTCATTATTTTTTAATATTTTTACATACAAAATTATTTTATATCGTGATTAATAATTTCCAACGGCGATTTCGGCACATTATAATTCCAATCTGAAAAATCAACGACGAACATATTTATTTTTTTATAAATTCGGCATGTGTCTTAATGAAAATATAAATACATACCATAAGCATTCGCGTCGCATCGTACCGCGTATGTTTTTTTCGAGTTTTCAAAAGTAAGAGTTCGTCAGCTAACACATTTTTGTATCTTGAAAAGTTTCTCTCTGCGTCGACGCAAATAGCAGGAGCGTATTTAAAAACAGACACGTCGCTAGGACTTAAATTTTTGTTCTATATTTTCCAAAGTTCCATTTTGTTCCATACAAGCAGAGATCTTTTTCAAGGTTTTATAGCAGTTTAAAGTTTTGTCTTGAATCGTTTTTCCGACGTTACCTGGTGTTTTTTAAATAATATATCACATGAGGTTTCCTTCGTAAATCGTATTGACTATAAATACGTTAATTAATTAACATATTAAAATATTAAATATTACGCATTTAAAAATCGTCTAGAAATATGCTGTACGTGTCAAAAAATGACAAAAATATGCAAAATACAACTTTGTATTTCGGATCTATTGACTATAATTCAAACTTGTAGCTCATCTGGCTACTTTTTGGACTGTTTGAAAAAAACGTCCTGGCCCTAGTAATTAGTAAGAACATTTTGGCATAAACTTCGTGCAATTTAGTTTTTTACATTTTCAAGACGGTCATTTTTTCGATCATGTTTTTTAAAACAGTTTAAAATAAAAACCATTAAAATCGACCGAGTTAAATGCGAATTAAGTTTTCGATAAATATAAATTATGACTGCTGTGCTAGTAAAACACAAATCACATTGACAACCTGTAAACATCTAATTATTATTATTGGAGGTTTTAGAAAATGTGAAAATCATTAACAATTACAATTAAAAATTAAGTTTTAAACCTATTATGTTATTTACGAATAACACGATTTTAAAAACCATAAAAACGAAAATAATCCGTTACATTTTTTCGATAAACGTCCGAAGTGATCATATTCGTATACATAAAGTCGAAGTTTTGATGGAATTATGACCGACACAAACTGCCCAGTTTGTTAAAAAAACGTCAATCCGTTTAATCTTTGCCGGAAGTTTCACTTGTAATAATAAGATATTAACATAAAATCGTCTTGAAAAACCACTACGTTTCAACCGACATCGTTCGAAGCATATATATGCTTATTATCGTGTTTTGCTCATTTAACTATTACTCTTATGAGCTCATCGAGATTTGATTTGATCGCTTAATTTTACAATTTCCGTTTCAAACTATTTGAAGAAGAGAAAAACGGACGTCTTGAAACGGTTTTTTTAAGTTTTGAATAGAAAATGATGAAACTCGCGCCGTCCGTTTGGAATTTTCTCACTATAATTTGCCGCCTGTACGACGTAGTAGCACGGTGCTTTTTCACCATATTGTGTAAAATTCACGAGCACTTATGGAGATAATTAATACGCGTACACTTCTAATCGGCTCGCTAAAAATAATACCGTTATAAATTTTTGTTTTTCTTCTTAATTGGACGACCTCCGAACTCAGCGCCTATTGCGTAATTCGCCCGGGAGGTTAAAAAACAATAATCGCTATCGTGATTTTTTTCCGCGAACTCGAAAAACATATCCATGACCTCTTGACTATTAAAGGGTTATCCGTACGCGTGTATCGCGCTCGTTTACATTATCATTTTATACCTCATTAAAATATTAATACTCGCGCCATATTATATTTAATAATGATTAATGATTATAAATCGATTCGCGCGCGCGAGCGCGCCGTCTTATAAATACGGTGAAAAACCTCTCTATAACGGAAACATTAACCCGTTGGTCCCGACCGATTCCGTTATAGAGAGGTTTACTGTGTATTTTTTTCGCGCCGTTGTAAAGCCAAAGAAACATATTTTGTCTCGGAAACACGTGTTTTCGAACACATTGTCGTCGACAAATATTCTAGATTACATATTATAATATAATTGAGTGTGTTTTTAAAATATCCAGATATTATATAATATTATATATTGTCCAGACCTGTCGTTGTTTGTCGTCGCTGACATTTTGATATTTCGATGAAATCGTATTGGGAAATTTTTGAAACTACACCCATTTACAAAAAGTATTTAATTTAGTAAAATAATTATAGATGTACAATGGTACCAAATGCATACTTCCATTTTCTAGATGGATTAATGTCACATCACGTCGAAGATCAATCACTATATATCGTTAAAAGACTCGGACGAACCCGAAATCTTCCTTCTTTTTTTTTGGGGCTTTTTTTCTTTCTGAACTCAACAGCAGCAGTAGCGATCGCAACGTCGTCCTCAAACCACATTTCGGTAAATGTTTCGACCTGTCTGGTCAAATGTTTTTAATTTGTAACTTTGTCGGCAACGTTTTGTCGACGACAAATTTTTTTTTGTTTCTTGGGCTTAACGCGCGTTAAAAAACCACGTTTTATACGGCACGCGAATACCGTCAGAGCGTGTGCGTTTTTATAGTCGTATAATAAATCGTCATTTATTGAACACACGTCATAATAATACGTACACGTCGATATCGGCCTAGTGAATACGCCCACTCAATCCGGCGCCATTGGCTCGTCGTGTTGTATATTATTTATTCTAATTTTCCAACGAAATGCGAAATGATTTAACCGATTCGAATGATATAATATAATATGCCGGCAGATGTACATAATGTAACCGCGTTCGCGCAAAGGCGACTTCCAGCGGTCTTGTCCTCGGTTCAGGCACGGGGGCGGGGCTGTTTTGGGCGTTCAAACACCCCCCGAAACGTTTGGTTTTTTTGTACAGTTATTTTCTTATTAAATGTTGTTATATTATACTTTGATAGACGGGCATAATATTACATCGTGTTTGTGGAACACAGGCGAAAGCGAAATTAAAATTAAACTAACAAATTTTTATTTTAAAAATAATCGAACAACAAACATAAAATAATACGTATTATACCTATTGTGGAATGACGTGGGTACAAAAGAGTATGTTCACAGACAGTGGCGTAGAAAGAATTTTTTTCTGGGGTGTTTAAGAGTCAATTCATAATCACACAGGTTATAATTTAAATAAATTATTTTATTAATTTTAATTTGTTTATAATAATTACTAGCTGAATAACCCGGCTTCGCAAGCTCCAGCGGTTCCTCCGGCCGTGTGAATTCTTCTATTTTTACCCCTTTTAACCCCTATTGACCCCGGCAGGGGTCGAATTTCGGAAAATCCATTCTCAACGAGTCTCCGTTATATAAAACGAAACTGTTGACCAAATTTCATACTCAAAGCTCCAGCGATTCCTCCGGCCAGGCGAACTTTTCTAGTTTCACCCTTTTTACCCCTTTTAACCCCCTTAGGGGTAGAATTTCGGAAAATCCTTTCTCAGCGGGTGTCTACACTACGAAATAAAACTACTGTCCAATTTTCATACTCACAGCTTCAGCGGTTCGGGCTGGGCGACGATGAATCGCCCGGGACAAGTCATTATATGTATATTTTATATTTATAATGAAAATATCATTTTGCTATAATATACATAACAATTAAATATCATTAAAAAATAAATATCTGTGGGGGATGTTAACCTCTTACACCCCTCCCCCGTAACAACGCCAATGTACATAGAATGACATAGAAGTTAATTGTTTATTATTATTACGAGCATCTTTATTTCTACGGGAAAATATTTTTTTAGAAATATTGTCAATTAGAAAATTATTATATTGTTTCTAGTCGATTTTCTATTTATTCTAAAATTCCCAATCGCGAAGGTATTCTTAACATAATAAATTTGGCCAAGACTTAAAGCGAAAATAAAGATTTAGTTGTGCGATTTTTCGTCAATATATAATATATGTTTGTAAAAAAAGAAAGTATTGCGAGTATAGCTGATTTTCATAATACGATTTCGTACATCATGTTTATTGAAAATAAAGTTGTGATTTTCAAAAAGACTCCCCGAAAACTTTTTTCCGCGTACGTCCCCGCCTCGGTCGTGTGTATAGTAGTAAAATATTATATAACATTGTCGTACACGAGGAGTTTCGAACGCCGCCATCGAGATCGTAAAACGTCGACACAAACAACACGCCTATGACGTAAATCATAATATGGAGTTTTAATAACGCGGCGGCGGCGGCGGCGGCGATAATATTCGTTTTTCGAATAAAGAACCCAATCGGTCGTGTCGCGTTTTAAATATAAAACATCGTTCGCGTGTACTTATGTATTCTCTCATTCGCCGACAAATAATTCACAGAATAATCTGTTTTTTTTTTCTTCTTTTCACCACGTGGACACCATTGATTTCGTACGCTTTGTATACGGTCGACGCCCACTCGAGCGGGTAAAATATTTTCAGAATAAAACCATTGAATCACTTCTCATGACATAATAATAACGAGAATATTATTTTAAACGCGATCGCGTCGTTTCAAAGCGTTCGGCTCAAACGGCCCTTTGTCGAATGTATATATTTCATTTTTAATTTCAGTTTCCGTTTATTTATACTACCTATAGAAAAAAACTCGAGTGTTGTGCACGTTATATATGCAAATTATAATACATTTTTATTTTAAGTATTTTAAGCAATACGATTTGTTTAACTCGCGCGTATTGTATGGTTATTACTAGGGTTCGTCGGAAGTTGATGACTTAAAAAACCTTTAAAAATAATGGAAAATGACCCAACGGTTGTCGAATAATGAAATAAAATAACTTAGGTAACGAAAAAATGTAAAAGTTGAGCCGAAAACAATTTGTTCACGTATGTAAATGTTCCGAAAACGTAGTTCATGCTTGTAATCGACCAAAATTAAAATATAAAAGCTAAAAAAACTGACACAAAAGTACCGAAAGAAGTTGATGACCTAAAAAACCTTTAAAAATGATGGTAAATGACCCAACGATTGTCGAATAATAAAATGAAATGACTTAGGTAACGAAAAAAATGTAAAAATGCAACTGAAAATGTAAAAGTTGAGCCGAAAACAATTTGTTCACGTATGTAAATGTTCCGAAAACTTCAAACATGCTTGTAATCGACCAAAATTAAAATATAAAAGCTAAAAAAACTGACACAAAAGTACCGAAAGAAGTTGATGACCTAAAAAACCTTTAAAAATTATGGTAAATGACCCAACGGTTGTCGAATAATAAAATGAAATAACTTAAGTAACGAAAAAAAATGTAAAAATGCAACTGAAAATGTAAAAGTTGAGCCGAAAACAATTTGTTCACGTATGTAAATGTTCCGAAAACTTCAAACATGCTTGTAATCGACCAAAATTAAAATATAAAAGCTAAAAAAACTGACACAAAAGTACCGAAAGAAGTTGATGACCTAAAAAAACCTTTAAAAATGATGGAAAATGACCCAACGATTGTCGAATAATAAAATGAAATAACTTAGGTAACGAAAAAAATGTAAAAATGCAACTGAAAATGTAAAAGTTGAGCCGAAAACAATTGGTTTTCGTACGTAAATGTTCCGAAAACGTCGAACATGCTTGTAATCGACCAAAATTAAAATATAAAAGCTAAAAAAACTGACACAAAAGTACCGAAACAAGTTGATGACCAAAAAAAACCTTTAAAAATGATGGTAAATGACCCAACGATTGTCGAATAATAAAATGAAATAACTTAAGTAACGAATAAAATGTAAAAATGCAACTGAAAATGTAAAAGTTGATCCGAAAACAATTGGTTTTCGTACGTAAATGTTCCGAAAACTTCAAACATGCTTGTAATCGACCAAAATTAAAATATAAAAGCTAAAAAAAACTGACACACGCGTAAAAAGTCGTGTACGAATTATAGGACGAACGATTTTCCAAATCGGAAATCGTGTGTTGCGCAATAGCACGCAAAATTCGACGATAATTATTAAAAAAAAATATGTACACTAATGATAACTTTTTTGATACGCGAAAGGTGAAAAACATAATTATTCGGGTTAGGCACGTCGATAGTGAGTTAATTAGATACGATAATGACGATAAAGGCTCTCCGTGGCTTTTTTGACCTCATTATAATAATCGTTTTTTTACATAAAAAAAAAATCCCGATACACTTATGGTCTTAAAACACGTGTACGTTATTAGTATATTATATTGTATGTACGCGCGTCCGCAATCACGCCACATAATACGTGTTTACGACCTTGTACTTTGTTTCCATAGTTCGTTATCGAGTTTAAAGTTTACAATAAAGTTTATCTAAACGGCGCGGCGGCGTCAATTAATAATATTTCACCGCGATTAGTTATATATTGCGCAACATTGTTTCATAATTATATTAATTTTTTTATTTCAGGTAACGTGACTGTGAGCGATTCGAAAACAACACCGGCCGAAAACTAGACTCGACGGACAATACCACCACCGCGTGTTGTGGAGGAAAAAAGATCCGAGAATCCCAGTCCGAACGAATATAATTTTATACGCCGAGGTGAATAGATTTCGAGACTATAATCTTTGACAAAAGTTCCTCCGCGCGAGATCCCTCCCAGTGAATGAAAGTATAATTGGGACAAAATGGTTTTTTCTCCACGTCGCGCGTCGCCCGTTAATTCGTGTCGATTCGAAACGTATATACGTATACAGAATACCTTTTGGTGTGTTCAGACATTTAAATATCGCGAATAAAACTCGTAGTGAATAAAATAGTTAAAAATTTGCGTTTTACCCCCCCGACTGCGCGCATAACATAGTGTTATTGGTTGGTCGGATTACAATTGAATTTGAAATTGTTTCGAATAAATAATGTCAAATTTATGCCGATGTGTATACACGACGAGGAGGTCACACAATGGTAAAAAGTCGCACGCTTTGAAAACTATTCGAAACGCAGTGGAAAAGTTCAAATTCGATTGTATAAATTAGATTATAATAATATATATTTCGCGTTGTACTGGATGGAATGAAAAATAACGAGAAAAACATGTCGCGGCGGCTCCTTTTTTCCCTCTCGAATATATTATTATATACGCCGCCGCCGCCGCCGCCGCCGTGTGTAATTATTAATCGATACAAATAAAATATAAATTCGGGTTGACTCGTCGTCTATATACGTTTCCGTCGTTTCCGCCGACAGCGTCTATAGGAGACGACCTCGAACGGTACCGAGCGTTTCGAGTTTGGTTTAAGAAAAAAAGGGCACAGTTGGGTTTTCGAACAATAATATTATTATCGAGACGGATTTAAAAACCGAACCGCCCGTTTTGTATCTGCGGGGAACGCTGCAGTTTCGTGTCTCGTACACGGGGGTAGTGTACTCGCCGGGGACGACGCACGCGCGCCATCCCCCGGTGCAGAAACCCCGTCGTCGACCTTCGGCCGATCGACGTTTTACCCCTGCACTTGCGCGTGCGTTCTTACCTACGTGTTGCGCAATATAAGTGAACTCGCTACGAAATAAATATCGCTGCACCCCGTCCGTCGCGCGCGCAAACACCTGCAAGTGATTGAAAAAAAAGAAAAAAAAACCGTTTTTCAACAAAATATATTCTCTACAAACACACACACACACACACACACACACATTGTACGTTTGCGTTTTTTTTGGTGTTTATCGCGGGCCGCGTCGTTGTCAAAAACTTAATAGAACGCGTTAAAACGATAAAGTTTTGAAGAAGAAAAAAAAACCGTCGTCGAAATTAACGTTTACGATCGAAAAGGACGACGGGAAAATGTATATACTCGTATATTATCCCATTTAACACTCGCGAGTGAACAATGAATTTATTACAAAGTCTAAATAAAAGTAGACGTATCGGTCTGCGCGTTTGCAGTACCAAAACGTTATCCTTAACTCGAGCTCTGTAGAACGTCGTCTATGAAAATTGGAAAATCTAAATCCGGTTCATAAATGTCGGTCTACGCTTATTATTACATCGAATTTGGTCGGTTGTGTGCAAAGTTAGTGATATTTTTCAACCGAGTTTGGGTCAATAGTTATAAGTTTAAGTCTGAATAAAGTCGAGATTCGAAATTATCTATTTGTATAAATTCAAAATATTCTAAAAAATAAGAAATATTAATTGATTGATATTAACGCCTTTATATTTTTCTAATATATCAATTATGAATGTTTTTTTGTAATCAAAACCACCAATACGTTTGGAAACCAAAAAAATCATATAGTTTCAAGCAGTTAAATAGGTAATCAAAGTGACAGTTAAAAAAATGAAATAAAATCCCTAAAACCCCGGGTGCATATTATAGACGGAATATTGAAACCAAAATTGTGAAGAAAAAAAAAAAAACTGTAATACTCACTTATAAAATAACCACGAGACAATCGATAGTCAATAAACGAATACGATAAATTGAAATAAATACAACGCCATAAGTCGTATTGTTTTTGTTGAATAACGAGTGAAAAATTGAAAACGACTTGTTCGAATATCGAATTTATTAGCTTTAGTTTGATATATAATAATGAGTAAATTTTCGACATGGCACTCGTCGTGTTAATAAGTTAATACTAATAAATAAAGCCGAGTTTAGTTAACTTTTTAACTCGCCGACGCGCTAATATGCCCAGCCTTGCAACTGCAGGCGCCTTAACTACTCGTGTAGTGTTAGCATGTTAAATATACTTATATAATCAAACCGCAGCAATTACAACGTCAACTAAGATAGTATTATTTATAGTATTTACTTATCTAATTATATATTTCACGCCATACATTGTACGACAACGTTACATAATGTAACGTCTAGAACGATACAGTTTTTTAAAAATAAAGTTTACCACACTATTATTATTATTACAGTCAGTGGCGTATTAACGGGGAGGATACAAGGGTACATAGCAATACATTTACAAATAACTCATATCTATATTATGTATATTTTAAATAATTATTACTTTTCTTTTATATTAATTTTTTTCTCGATTTAATGGTCGCAAACTGGTGGATAATCTCCGACCATTCCTAGTAGACTGTGGCTTTTTCGTGACATTATATTTTATGAACGAAATAATAAATGTATGATAGATATACACTATAGCAGTGGTCTTCGACCGGTGGGTCGCGACCCATTTTTGGGTCGCGATAAGTCCTTTTCTTAAAATGTAAATCAAATTTATAAAACTATATAAGGTGAAACAAAAATGTGTTTTTGTACACTACATTCTACCTACTAAAATGTAATTTTTATTTATTCAGTTTTAATAGTACTACTGCAAAGCATTATAAGCAGTTTTAGCTTTTTTACAAAAGTTTCGGGTCGCGAAAAATGTAGGTCTAAAAAAGTGGGTCGCGAGTCCAAAAAGGTTGACTGCACTATAGTATAGTATACAGTAGTATACATGCAGTCATACAAGAAAAATTATAATTATATATTTTTGTATTTTATGTTGATCCTCAAAAATTTGCCCCCCCCCCTTGCCCCCCGTTAAACGCGGCTCTGCGGTGGTTCGCGTAAGACCGATAAAATTACACAAAAATAAACACAACAGAAAATTCTTAATAATTTTCAGACGGAAAATGTAAATTTTTTTCGTCTACACCGGGAACACAAAACGCGGACATGTGGCCTGAAAAACTAAACCCTCCTCTGCTGAAAATTTGCCACCCCTATTGTTAGAAGTGAACGAGTTGTATATAAATACTCGTTCTAAAATATATATAATCGTGTCTCGGTCCGTTTTTGAATTTTTCGACTATTTTTTCTACTAGCCTTTTATTATTTTTATAATATATAAAATTATTGCCTTGTACATAATATATACGTAGATATTTATATTAATAACATCTATCTGCAGAATATTTCGTGGGTCGACTAACTGCGGCGCGACGGTGCGTCCGGGTGGGTCACTTTGAATTCCAGGACGAAGCAGATGCACTACGGGGTAGAACGTTCGGGGTGGTCCGTGTTGTTCGTCCTGCGCGCGCCCCGCCGCCGCCGTCGGCCATGGTCTCGCGTAGTTACTATACGGTGTGTGTGCATCGTATACGATAACCAATATTATTATACAGTGGCAGCGCCGAGAGTGATTCGAAACAAAAAAAATCCATTTTCAAATCGTACGAATCTATCTGTCTACGGTAGGTATATATAATATTATCATGCGCGAGTAATGCGACTGACGCAAACAAAAGTTATACGAAATGTATATAAAATCCAACAGGTATAACGAACAAAATGTTTTTTATCAAACCACCCTTTATACGCTATAATATAATATTATTATTTTACGGTCTCGTCTGTGATATTTATCTGTCGACTTTTTTACGGCGAACAACACAATATATAATATCGAAGAACTACTTTGTTTTTTGGAAAAACGAAATATATTTTAATTTATAAAAAAATAACGGCGAGATGACGGAATCCGATTTTCAATAAAGAATAATCTTTTGTCGCTCGACGTCTCGACAGTTAGGAAATAATAATAATATTATTATGTTCTCGCAAAATAATCCTCTTTGAAAAATAATATTTTTAGCTCGAAATAAATGGCCGGCGGCGCTAATATTTATGAATCGACGGGTGCTGCTTTAGCGCCAAACGTACACGTTTCGCCCACGACGGAATTATCGAAAAAATATCAATGTCGCGCGAGTCGTTTGACGTTTTTAATAATAATAACAAAACGTATATTATATAAATAAACGGTTCGTCGGAATATAATAAATAATTATATGTTATATCGTTACGGCAAAACGCTCGAGAGAACGATCATAATATAATACGGAATCGCCTTTATATATATTTAAAATATCGTCTCGAACGCGCCGCCGCCGATAGTTTACGTACATTTTTTAGAGTCTCGCTAATACACATATATAATTTATTAGGAAGTTGAAAAAAAAATGGCATTCCGTTTAATGCGGATAGTGTCCGGTCCCATCTAGTCCGGATTAGCGAGACTTACTACTGTAATAATCTATATATATATAAAAATGGAGACAAAAAATTGGAAATTGAATCAGTTGAGAACGGCTGGGCCGATTTGGCTCAAATTTTTTTCAAATGATAGAGAATGTCGGGGAGCGGGTTTATTTATGGAGAAAATTAACCCTAAGGGGGTTAAAAGGGGTAAAAATGGAAAAAATCCCGAGTCAACGGAGCTTTGTGGTATTAAATTTTGTCAATAGTTTCGTTTAATATAGCGGAGGCCCCGTGGGAAAGGATTTTTCGAAATTCGACCCCTAAGGGGGTTAAAAGGGGTAAAAATGAAAAAAAAAAACTGATAAAATAAAAAGTTACACTGCACACGGGCGAAGCCGGGTTATTCGGCTATAGTATAATATATTTCAAACGACAAGCGATTCGAATATGATTTTTTCGGCGTGTAATATTTTTCACACCGTTCTTTTGAAACGCGACGATATAAATCTCTGCGCTATAGACGTCAGACACCGAAATCACCTGCCGCGCGGGTTTTTTTTTTTTTCTCTCGTAAACAATGGCTGCGCGGGACGGGCCGAGACCGTTCTCGCGGCGGCGGCGGCGTCTTTTTCGTCGCGTCACAGCCACACCGCTCTCCGTGCCGCGTCATCACCCCCCCGCCGCCGGAACACGCCCCGCCGCCCGCCGACCGCGCGTTCCCATTGGCCGCCGGCCGAACGTTCGCCGCGGCGCGCGCGATTGCTCGTCGTCGTCTCCGCCGGGACCCGCGTCACCCGTGTTCGCCGCCGCCGCCGCGCCGCGCCGCGTAGTTTGACGTTCGGCCGCGCCGCGGCTCCTCCCGATCTCCGTCGTCTTATCGCGCTCGGCCCTCCACTCTTATCCGATATTCTCCGACAGCTGCTCGTTTAAGTAGCGACCACGCCAGCGCCAGAACTTCACTGTCGCCGCAGCCGCCGCCGCCGCCGTCGGCGAACAGTACTGTCGTCTCGCTCGCCCGTCGCCGCGCCGCGCCGTCGTTTGTTTTCCAAGTCCAAACGGTCGGCATCATCGATCGGGTATTGTATTTTATTTTACACACTATTGTTTTTTTGTTTTTTTTTCCAGCAGACTATATTTTGTAGTCCTTCCTCCTTAGGCCTTACTATTGCCGTTTGGGACGAAGCGCGAGGTTTATAAGATATTATATAAAATACCAGTTTTTCGGCGGACTCGTGTTGGTTTTATTCACTCGTTTTTAGGTACTTGGTATTTATTGTAATCGGGTGTGTGCGTATATAATATTATTTTAAATTCCGAATCGGTAATGTTCACATTTCCCCATGATCAGTTTTACTCATTTCCTATTTTATTCGTTTTTATTTTTGCATTTTTTCATTTACTTATTTTATTTGTCTTTCTACGCGATCTCGAAGATTTCGTCGCGTCGTCGTCGCGACCAGCACTCGTGATCGTTTCTGGTAGCCGCGTGACGTGCGCCCCGATACACACGTCGGTGTTCGAAATCGAGAGAAACGCGATGAATATTTTTTATTTAAAACCGCAAAAAACTCACGCTACGATACCGCGATTTTTATTAATAGACTTAGTTTTTTTTTTCTTTTCGTTTCACCTCGCTCGGAAACGAATAATAATCGTAAAATATTTTTGCACGACGAGTCGCGTACTCGTTTTTTTTTTATCTTATTTGTCTTTCGACGCGATATCGACCAGAAGTTTTCGTCGCGTCGTCAGGACCAGGACTCTGGATCGGTTTTCGAAATCGAGAGAAACGCGATTTATTTTTTTAAAACCGCAAAACTCACGCTACGATACCGCGATTTTTATTAATAGACTTAGTTTTTTTTCTTTTCGTTTCACCTCGCTCGGAAACGAATAATAATCGTAAAATATTTTTGCACGACGAGTCGCGTACTCGTTTTTTTTTTATCTTATTTGTCTTTCGACGCGATATCGACCAGAAGTTTTCGTCGCGTCGTCAGGACCAGGACTCTGGATCGGTTTTCGAAATCGAGAGAATAAACGCGATTAATTTTTTTAAAACCGCAAAACGATACCGCGATTTTAGAAAAAAAACTTGAAAATCGGTTAATGTTTCGTTTCAAACGTATTATAGAACAATAAATCGCACTTGCCCGGACTCCTACGCACACCCGCGTATCTCGCCCTTTTTATAATTATATTTTTAATATAATAATTCTATATAATAATTGATCGAATCCGTCGTTATTACCTCGCGTTATAATAATGTTGTTATTTATGTATAATACATTTAGAATTAAATCGTTATACTATATAAGATTAGGATTAATATGATGGCAAATTTTGACGATCAGCTATTGACAGCCCGCGTGACACTGCAAGATATCGACAGTGGCAGGTATATAGTCAAATAAAAGATAATTTTAATCTTAAGACTGTACCTGTAGATGTATTTATGTATTACTCTAGTAAACGTATCCCCGTCTAGTGGCGTGCTCTCCAGATCTTATTCTAACGGAAGAGTATTATTATATCATTAAATTAATTTATTTATATTAAATTAAAACTAAACGTCACACGTTTTCTTTTCACAAAAAAATTCACGGTATACTCGAGCGTGTCGATTAAAATCCATTAACGAGAAAAAAAATTATTTTTATTTATACAATTTATTCGTATATATGATTTATATTTCTATATATCTGGACCGAATAGTTGACACGGACTGCAGACAGCCGTCGTCGGTATATTTTACGTTTATAATATTATAATACTTGTCAAATAAAAGATATTTTAATCTTAAGACTGTACCTGTAGATGTATTTATGTATTACTCTAGTAAACGTATCCCCGTCTAGTGGCGTGCTCTCCAGATCTTATTCTAACGGAAGAGTATTATATCATTAAATTAATTTATTTATATTAAATCAAAACTAAACGTCACACGTTTTCTTTTCACAAAAAAATTCACGGTATACTCGAGTGTGTCGATAAAAATCCATTAACGAGAAAAAAAATTATTTTTATTTATACAATTTATTCGTATATATGATTTATATTTCTATATATCTGGACCGAATAGTTGACACGGACTGCAGACAGCCGTCGTCGGTATATTTTACGTTTATAATATTATAATACTTGCAGTACTTATAACTTACCAGTCGAGTTCACTCTTCGATGCCCATACAGTAAATTATTATTTGTTGTATTTTAATACTTGCCTTTATTATCGATATAATATTATATATTATGTCCAACTGTTTATGCGAACTCGATAAAACCGCTCTCGATCGATATAATAATTAAAACAGTTTGAAATAAAATAAAATCGTCATTTTAATTTAGTATATACGTTTCGATTGTCGACGAATTTATCGTTATTATAACCAGTATAACGCGTCCGCTTATAGAAGAAAACAACCCAAACATTTCCAATCGCGACCGATTTATTAACAGCGCGCTGACGATTTCGCTGCCGGCGAACAAAATGTATTGAATAAAATTTCCAATCGAATACCGCTGAAATTTGTTTTCGGAAAATTAAAAATCTCATACGTTTTTATATACGTACTTTGTTTGCCGAGTGTTGATATTTTGCTGTTCGTCGGCCAGTGTGTTTGTCACAAAAGGTTTCGACGTAATTATATTTAAAGTTATATTTCTTTTCTTCCATCTGCGTTACACAATTTGGTGTGGTTAGTGTTTACCTAATTATCTCGATTATTCCGCGATTTATTGTGTTAATGGAATGTCTGTGAAAACATTTTTTTGTCCAACACGTCAAGTATACTACCCCCGCGTTTATGGAAAATTTCCTTAGTATAATTGAACCGTAAAAACCATAAAACTCTTTGTACCCCCTCGAGCACGCCGTCGCTTCTATTTATTTCCGTTTGGCGAATTCTCGTCTACGATTAGATACTTTTTCGAAAGCGCCGCGTTGTTCGGTGCCTGTAAAAAAAACTCTGTCGCGTGAAATACGTACACGCGTGTGTGTTGTAGTATCTATTGTACGTATAGAGTAGATATATTTTACTCGACGTTTAGAAAATATACTCTACGATCGTGTCGCGTTCATATTTCGATCCATAGAAATAGAAAAAAATCCCAAAGTACGCGTAGTAAACTTTTTTATTTTACTTTGTCGTAAAAAAACTGTTGGTTTTTTCTTAGAACGGTGATGATGGTTTTTGCATGATTGTTATATAATCAGGGTTCGGATTTCAATGAAATTTTGCTATTTTTTGCACATTTGAAGAATTTTTTCATTTTTAGTGCTATTTTTGAAGTTTCGGTGCTATTTTTTGCTAATATCGAACGACAAATAGTATTCGTTTTACGCGAATCCATAAGGAAAATTCCCACGCACTCGTTTCATATTGAAAATCGATAAATAATATGATATTATTTAACATATTGTCATAATCTCTTTTTAAATAGCTCGGCGATGTCGAATATATTTTATTCATTTATACCTTCTATTATTTGTTATTGTTCCATATGATTGCAGTAGATTCTATAATACAATACCATCGACTGTAATTTTGATTTGTATTTATTTTTTTGCTATTTTTGATGTTTTTTTGGTGCTATAAAATCCGAACTCTGGTTATAATTAATATTACTCGATGTTATTTTATCAGGCACTATTAAATTATGTATGTTAATTATTGTATTTCAGGTGAAACGTCTGAAACCAAATTATAAGATTGTGAACGAATCGAAAAATCGTAGAAAATAAATTCGTCTATCGTGTAACGGTATAGAATGGAATCGTCTGATGACGAATCCATTGCTACCATCGGGAATATATGTGTCGACGAGTATTTCGACGACGCATATTGTTACGACAACGTGTTCGAAGACGATCCTACGGAAAATATCGGCATTCCAATTGCGTCGACATCGAGTAATCCTAACGATGCACCGGTCGTATTCACTCGTGAAATCGACGAAACTTTAAGAACGTCGCACACTGATATTGTGAGTTATAGAAAAAGGAGACTGTCAGATGACGCGCCGGTTTTCGTTAAAAGTAATTGATTTAATATATTGTACTACCTGTATAATATTATGTATACGGTAATTTGTATTTTTTTGTTTTTAGATAAACGAATTGCCGCCGTTAGGGCAAGAGTTGCTATCGTAAAGTCGAATCCAAAGAGGAGGACCCAAAAAGAACTGGAAGAAGAAAAACGAAAAATTCGAAAAATTGAGATTGAAGGCGTGAGTACGATAAATATAATTATTCGTTTATAGCAAATGCCGGCGAATGAATATAATATAATACGCGCTTATGAATAGATGTTTGATGTTGAGTATTGGGTCGTGTTCGATTGAATTTTCAGTGAAACTAGGAATGAAATTAAATGTAGATAAATATCTTTTCTCAGGGGCTGCGTCGGAGAAAACCAAAAGGCATTTCGATTCCGCCCTGGATTGTAGAGTTGTACGATCAATAAATAAACACCGATTCAATGCCCAAATTAATACGTTTAAAAATGTAATTCAAACAATCGTTTTACTTATTTTTCCACTCTTAACTTTTGTTTTTTTTTTTTTTTTAAGTTACAGACATTTTTTTATATAGTAACATAGAATTCAAATCATAATACGTAAAAACCATATAATAGAGTGTAAGATTACGATTGAAAAGTTTATATTTAAACTAGCTTAGCCGATAGTAGAGTTTTTAATTTTAATAAGTTCTTGAAAAAATGTTAATGTACGGAATATTATCATAGTAAAATGTATAATAATGTATATTCGACATAAAATCTGAATCAAAAAAAAATTGAAAACGGCGCACGGTTTATTTCAAACAGATAAATATGTAAGTACAGTTTTGTTAAGCAATTAAAGTTAATGTGCTAATTTTAATTAGGTATAATTACTGATTATTTTATTTTCGTTTGATTATTATTTTTATAAATTAATGAATTGGTCAATCAATTATAATAATTGTCTGAACGATATCCGACATCAATAATGAACTATACAAAACCATAATGGTTTTTTCACTGTTCTCTAAAACGAAAAATTTTAATTTCACAATCGCATTTTAATTTTAATTTTTTGATACCTACTTTCTTAATAGATTGAAATTTAAAAATAATTAAACAAATATAGAAATAAAAATAATAGAAATTTCAAATTTAAGATTTTTATAACACTATTTAATTTTGTATATATAATACCTATTTATTGTATTGGACATAAAACGAGACTCAAATGAAAGTATTACTTCAGCTTTTACATAAACTTTAAAATTGATGGTAAATTTAATTTAAAGTTTTACCAACAGTAGTTATCGATGTCTTAGTATTATTTATAACTCAATATAATTATTATAATAAGTAATTACCGAAATCGTGTTGAAAGTTTCATATTGTCTAATGACAAATAATTAAAGTCGACCAAAAGATATTCAAGTTTTAAAACTATCCGTCTATATTCTTTGATTTTTATGTTTGAAAGGCCAATTCACCAGTAATAATCACTCGTCGTTTAAAATATCTGATCATACGTTTTTGTTTGTTTTTTTTTTTTTTGTTTAATATAAATTAGATTATGAAACGTATTCTATAGCCATCCAAATTATAACTGTCCTACTGTCTTTTTCATCTCGTCATTTTCAAACGTGAGTAAATAATCTATTATTACTAAACGAATATGTACTTATAAGATACGCTTAAACTTTTTGTCATATTATATTTATTCAGAAACATTTTAACATCGCAACATCTATGAATAATAACATTATTTTAATTGAACTGATTGCTTGCTAACGTTCTCTGTAATCGCCTAATAATAATTTCAAAAGTATATTTAAGTATTGTTGATCTATTTTAACGGTTATAAATCCTAATGTAATTCAGTGTGGTTTTAATCTTGCGATTTCGTACAACTCATCCGGACTAACTTATAGAATTAAATTTAATCGTAACTTGATTTAATTGGCACGATTAATCTAATTATTATAGAAATATATTTTACATTGATTGAACACGTATATTATAAAACACTAACAGTCTTGAAATATTTCTCGAATATAATACCACGAGAAATTTTAGTAACAGTAGTAGTAGAAATTAATTTAACATTTTATATACATAACAATCACTTATATTTATGTTATTGTACGCACTCTGTTTTAGTTGATTGATTTTTTTATAACATAAACCATATAATGGTTTTATTTTTAAGTTTTAGTTTTAATTAATCACTTAACAAATAAGTTCATAATTTACACGATAAGTTAGGTATGCATTTTTCAAGTAATAATACAATTGGTCAGTATTTGAATTTTATGCATTTGATAAAGTACCGGATCGTCTATTATAAAATCGAAATCGAACCATTTGAAATTACCCAATAGATCAACAATATTTGAAAACTTACTACTAATATCATATTATATTCATATAATTAATTCGGTGTATGGAAAATTGCATATTAGTAATACTATAATGATCATTTGCGTTGATAAAATGATTTCGGTATTACTTATGCTTACATGTTATTAACAATAATAATTAACGTTATTCATAAGTTCTAATACATTTAAGTTAAATTATTGGAGACACTGTTCACGGTTCATTGGTTGTACATAGCTTATACTAATAAATTTATAATTAAAACGAATCTTCTGCTCAATTTAATTTATTAACAATTTAATTTAGTTAGACACTAATCCGAGTTTAACACGTCATATTTTCACTAATTAATATTGGACATAAAATGGTAAGAAATATGTCCGAAAAAAAAATAAAAAATATTCCAAATATTCCCCAAGGGGAAACAATGTATTATGAAATGTTTTCCGCGAGATTTTATTTGATGTCACTACTTTGATTAAACTATACGACAACAACAACAACAACAAGAGCTTAAAACGTGCAGCGGACGACACACGTTGTCCTCAATTCAGTGACAACTCTGCAGACGTGATTTAAGGTATTTGTGTTTTATGTTTGTCCTGCTATTGAACAGCACTTAATCGGTAACTTTCCTTCGTAACAGAACCGTGTGATAACCAGTAGCCGAGCGACAATATACCAACTGGCTATACGATCGGGAAAACAATTGACACTGTTCCAGTTTTTTTTTTTGCGTGCAAAACGATAATATGGAAAATATTCTACGACGACGCACGGTAATAGTATATTGTAATACATTGGTAACGTGTATTCAAATTGTTTTCAAATCTTTTCACTCTTGTAAAATTAACAATTTCCGCCCCCCCGTTATAAATAATTATTTCCTCGATAATATTTTGTTTTTAGTAGGTTGGTCGAGTTTTTGAAATTAGCATGTGACGTTAGAATTCATGCTCAGTCCTTAAACTCAATCAACGTACTACGGACACAAAAACTACTATTGCTTCCCCGTTCCACGCCAAGTCTGAACACTCTTACTCGTATTTATTTTTGTATAATTTTTTTTTTTTTTGTACCGGTATACGTCATCTATGTGTATTTCAGTCCGATTTAGTCACCGAAAATACAATATTAGAACATTATTTTAATGTACAAGTTGTATTTAAATTAGTATATCTATAAGATCCAGTTTCTCCGTCGACGATGGGTCCGGATCGTCTTCCAATTACACGAGTAATATGACAATAATAATTGCTTATTTGTTTTAGGTCTACTCTAATATTTTATCTCGTCGTTTTATATTATTAGGTGATCGAAGACCACTGCGAATCTAAACTCTACGTTTGGCAACTCGACTAGACCAAATTCGTTGCACCGTTGGCCGTCGACTAAGTCGTTGGTTTGAACCAGGTAATATTAATTTAAATACGCTATCGATTCATAATCAGTACATTTGGCTAGCACGAGTATATTCGTATATTATTGTTCAAGTCGTTATTGTCGCACGTTTAAATGATCCAAATACCAAACAGTGGCGGGTTTAATATTGTTGAACGAATAGGTACATTTTCAAGCTATTTGGTTCAAAAAGTAGTATCTCACCTTCGTAATACCAATAGAAAAACTCAACAATTTCAAGTGGCTATAATTGCACTAGATAAATAATTCGAAAGTCATACTGTTTTTTAAAAAAAAAAATGGCGATCAGTCGAAAATATTAAATTCCTACCTGGATTCTGGGCATTGGTCGACACTAAACGACCGTCTCGTCGTCGAATCCGCCACTGAATACCATTTTCTCAAAAACGACCTCGTTCGATATCTTTTTTCTATTAAAAATATTGTCCACCGACACATTATGATAATAATTATATAGAAAAAGTATGGGTAGGATCTATGTACGTTAAGAATATTATTGCATATTATTAATTATTATATAAACAGTCGCTTTGGTTTTTCGAAAATGTTTATCTCATCGAGTTATTATAATAATAATTATTACGAGTCCATTATGTATAGTCGATTGAAAACATGTTTTAATTTCTCATTGTAATTTGTTTTGTCCGCATTAAAAGATTGGTTTTTTTTTTTTTTTTAATGGGTGTTTACTTACTTCCAACATTTTCGTCACGCTGAAAATCGAAACGGCTGAAATTAATATTATCGATTACAATACAGATGGATCGGTAAACAAGTATTATAATTTCTATAATCTACATAATATTCGCCACGTTTACTTTTTTTATCTGTTGCGATGAATATAGAATACCATATACTACGCCATCGTCTCACATTCACGCCATAGATTATTTTGTTTTGTATATTATGTTCGATTTTTATTTAATTCATTTCACATATTCGATATTCCACTTGGCATTATATTTTCAATTACAACATAATATCTACATCATTTCTCTTTGTAAAAAAAATATATCGTTCGTAGTTAACTCATAATGTAAGTGTATATCTGATCTTCAATAAGTGTTTAGACATTTGAAATGAAAAAATTCGTTTCAAGTCGGTTGACTTCCCAAAATTGTTGTGTTACGATTTTAAAAAAAAATTCCAAGTCATAAGAATTTTCGAAAGTCGGCCCGCGTAGAACAATATTGTTCTTTCGTCGAATTCTTCGTAGCAGCTGTCATAGAAAAAAAAACATTGGCGCTTTATTTTTGTATTAATCCAAGCACGACGATTTATGTATTCGAAAAACACGTCATAGATTACACCAGTTTGATTATACAATTCCCATATTATATTATTTGATTGTCACGTGTTCTATAGTTCTATCTAACCGTTTTTTTTTTTCTAGCATTTCGCATTATAAATTTTAAATTTACCCTTTGAGATCAATACAACAAACATACTTAAATGCGTAAAAGTGTACGTTTCGAGTTTTCGTGACGTTGTTTTGCGAATCGTTCACTTATTTATACGCACTCGTTTCAATCGCTTTACCTGCCATTAGATTACAAAATACTCATGCAAAATATTATGTTATTTCTTATGAATCGTGTCCCACGTCGTCACACGCGCGTAGGCGACACATTTCACGTGCCTGCCTAAATTATTATTCATTAAAATGCGTTGACAGGTAGGAATTATTTACTTCGTTGTGATTTTTATTATCGGAAATGAAACTTATCGCGAATAGTCGGTCGATTTAGGCATTTGTTCATAGTAAATTTAACTTTTAATTTGTGTATACGTCCGGATGTAATCATTTTTTTTTTTTTAAATCAAATCAGTTCGGGAGAAGAATAATCTTCGTACTTTGTACTAGGTAGATTGACTTCCCAAATTTATTATGTGATATGAATTTGAGCCATAAAAAATTTGGGTTGTTGTTTTTCGTAGTACAGTCATTCGCTGGGTGTATTTTTACAACTTTTTTATATTATATTATGACATTTTTTTTTGTTTTTCTGTAGTATTATTCCATTATTATTTCATTTACTATTTGTTTCTAAAATATATTAACTCATACTTACTACATTGCTAACATTAACTTAGTTATACATTTAATTCTTGTTAAGATCGATACTCGGAGTGTTTTATGTACCCAATTAAATTTAATCGCCAAAATTTCCCGACGAGTACAATAAAAACCGATTGATTTATTCGTATATTGTATGTTTTATTATACCGCACGTCGTGTGACTTACCACTGTGAATCGGGTACTCACTGATTAATCATAATTAGAGTAATTAATCATAATTAATACTATTGAGCTGACTTACATTATAATGTAATCACGTTCTATCACATTTTAATATATGCTTTCAATATTTATAATTCTAAAGCTCGGCGATAAATTTAAAAATGTATTGTTTATTAATTTGATTTTTCTCTCGTAATATCTCTCTATATATACATATATCGTACGTATATCGAATTAATTTTTTAACGTAAAACCTTTTAAAATTCACAATTTATACCGATAAATTTCAAATTCTTACGGGGGTGAGGTTGACAGCCTGCTCGTGGCCACCCCTGCACGCTTTAACTTTAAAAAGTTATGTAAGTCGACTAATGTCAACAATTTGAGAGTGATTTCTCACTAAAACACGCTAAAATAAAATGTCAGTGCATATAACATTTATTGCGAGACAACTTGAGGAAAACTAATCGACAAGAATTCACATGAAAAAACATCAGTTCGTGAAAACATCTCCGTTGTATATTGAAAAATATATTATTGGATCAAAATTGTAAAATTCTACGTCAACGGAAGAAGTATTCGGCATTGAAAAGTTATGTAAACAGACTAATGTCAACAATTTGATAGTGATTTATCACTAAAACACACAAAAAAAAAATGTCAATACATAAAACATTTATTGCGAGACGACTTCGGCAAAACTAATCGACAAGAATTTACATTAAAAAACATCAGTTCGTGAAAACATCTCCGTCGTATATTGAAAAATATGGCAAACAAAAAATACATTATTGGATCAAAATTGTAAAATTCTACATCAACGGAAGAAGTATTCGGCAGTGGACAACAACTTTGACGCTGAGCAACCGAATTTTTTGGATCCAATATCGTTCAAAGCATTCATTTCCAGGTAATTTTTTAAATATCTCTATTTATGCTTTCCGTTTGAATCACATTTCCGTCACTGCCCGCCATTCAAATAAAACGTAATCTCATATTAATGTTCACTATTATTACTATCTGTTTTCTAGGCACTGTGGCACTGGATATGATATCATCTCGTTCAACACGCTGAAACAACATAAACTTTCCGCACTCAACATCACACTGGTCTACGAAGAGTCGACTTCCTATTCAACACGATATTTCTCTTACATCAAGCTGGTCTAACAGTATGTAAATTAAAAATTATAAATTTTTCCTTAAAACCATTGTTCAAACTACAGGCCAAAAAAAAAAAAAAAAAAAAAAACAAACAAACGGTATAGTCACATAGAAAACGAGGTGATATTTCGAAAATCTATAAAATATTTTTACAAATAGGGATGTAAAATTCAATAGCTATATATCATGCCAGTAAAACCTACGACACAATCTAAATTAAATTAAATTAAACCAAACTCGTGATTTTTTTAAAATTCAAAAGTAAACCCAATCCTTAGAAAGAAAAAGTTTTAAACGTGGCGATGAGATATTCTCCGGGGTTGATTGAAAAAAATCGAACAAAAGTTATTTACTAATTTAGAAAAAAAATCAATATTTTCACCACTTTCCGGTATCTTATTTGGTCGAATAAATTACGTCAGCGAGTAAAAAAATTATCGTTAAAATTGAATTTTGCCCAGTCAATCGTAATTTTCAAATATTATACGTATATATTGCTTTGTCTTTGATGGTAATGAATTTTTAACAAAATCGTATATTTTTAAAGGTAATCGTGTGCCTTACCGAAAAAAAATGTTCACATTTTTAGTGTAAGAGCATTGGTTTTCGATTTTAATTCGAAAATCGGTCATACTTTCTTCTTTGTTCAACCAGATCGGACGACGAAAAGGGGTTGGGTTATGAAGACTTGGTTTCATCAAAATTATCGCCTCCTGTGTCAAACGAATGAGGAGCGTCTTGATTAAAACGAATATTTTTATCGAAACCCTCCTCAGTTGTTTGACTCACGATACGATAATCTTGGTGACATTAAGTTGCCGTGGTTCACCACTTTTCGTATTCTTATTTGGTTGAACGAATTGGGAAATAGGGTACTAACATTATCGTTAAAATTGAATTTTGCCTAATCAATCATAATTTTCAAATACACGTATATATATATCGCTTTTTCTCCGATGGTAATGAGTTTTTAACAAAATCGTATTTTTAAAGGTAATTGTAATGCCTTGCCGAAAAAATGTGAACATTTTCCGTGTAAGTGCATTGGTTTTTGATTCGATAATCGTTCATACTTTCTTCTTAATTCAACCAGATCGGACGCCGAAAAGGGGTTGAGTTGTGACGACTTGGTTTCATCAAAATTATCGCCTCCTGTGTCAAACGAATGAGGGAGCGTCTTGGTCAAAACGAATATTTTCATCAAAATCCTCCTCAGTTGTTTGACTCACGGTACGATAATCTTGGTGGCGTTAAGTGGCCGTGGTTCACCACTTTTCGGAATCTTATTTGGTTGAAGGAATTAGGAAATAGGGTAGTAACATTATCGTTAAAATTGAATTTTGTCTAATCAATCAGAATTTTCAAAACGTATCGCTTTTTCTTTGGAGAAAATGAATTTTTAACAAAATCGTATTTTTAATGGTAATCGTGTGCCTTGCCGAAAAAACGTTCACATTTTTAGTGTGAGTGCATTGGTTTTTGATTCGAAAATCGTTCATATTTTCTCCTTTATTCGACCAGATCGGAAGGCGAAAAGGGGTTTGAGTTGTGACGACTTGGTTTCATCAAAATTATCGTCTCTTGTATCAAACGAATGAGGTGCGTTTTGATCAAAATAGATATTTTCATCACTACCCACCTCAGTTGTTTGATACAAGGTACGATAATCTAGGTGACATTAAGTGGCCGTGGTTCAACACTTTTCACATTCTTATTTGGTTGAATGAATTGGGAAATAAGATATAATAACATTATCGTTAAAATTGAATTTTGTCTAATCAATCAGAATTTTCAAACGTATCGCTTTTTCTTTGACGGCAATGATTTTTTAACAAAATCGTATTTTTAATGGTAATCGCGTGCCTTACCGAAAAAAAATGTTCACATTTTTTAGTGTAAGTGCGTTGATGATTTTATTCAACCGAATCGGACGTCGAAAAGTGGTTGAATTACGACTGCTAGGTTTTACCAAAATTATTGTCTCCTGTATCAAACAAATGAGAAGCATGTTGATCAAAATGAATATTTTTATCATATTCCTTCTCGTGTGTTTGATACACGATACGATAATCTAGGTGACATTAAGCGGCGGTAGTTCAACACTTTTCGGTATATTATTCGGTTGAATAAATCAGGAAAGAGGGTAATAAAATATGTGTCGTTAAAATTGAATTTTGCCAAATAATCAATCATAATTTTCAAAAATATATATCGCTTTTTCTTCGATGGTAATGAATTTTTAAAGGTAATTGTGTGCCTTACCGAAAAAAAAAATGTGAACATTTTTAGTGTAAGTGCGTTGATTTCGATTCGAAAATCGGTCATACTCCATTCTTTATTCAACCAAATCGGACGTCGAAAATGGGTTTAATTATAATTACACCATATTGTGTTTTGTGTTTATCGTCCAGTAATACAATAATTCCGTGTCGTAAGATAACACTAAATATTTTAGCCGGACGGTCCAGTGTTAAAATATCCAAGAGCTCTAGGTGGGGGCACTCTCGAGGTACACAAATTTAAGAACAATTTCAAGAAAAAAAATACGTTTCAGTGTGTATAATGTGTGATTGCAGGTCGTATTTGGTTAAATTGCAACGCCCATTGGTATCACTAGATTTGTAATGGATTTTTTCTTTTTTAAGGGATCTGACTCATTAAAATGATTCTTGGCTAACAATTGACTCGGTTGCGGACGTTTTGGGTTTGGAAAAAAAAAGGATTTTTTACATTTCAATTCATCCGTAACGGGTTATTTTTACGTGCATTTGAATTATTTATGTTCCCCGTACATCAATTTAATACAAGAAAAAATAACACGATATGGATCGATTGAAAAGCAAAGGATTTTTTTTTCTGTCGAACTCCGAACGGCGGTAAACGAGTCAATTGTTGGTAAAGATCATTGTTAATTAGTCAACGTCGTTTAAAAAAATAAAAAATCTGCTGCAAATCTCGAGGTATCAATGGGCGTTGATTTTAACGAGTACAACTAAAAATTGCGCACCGAAAGTGTTCAAATCTTGATTTTTTTCAATAAAAACGTGTATCATAATCAACCGGGAACCCCCTCGGACGATGCCGAAAGTTTATGGTAATACAAAGAGTCGTCCGGGGCGAAATATTTAGTTTTTCCTTTCGGCGCGGTGCGATATTATGTGCGTTTAAACCTATGTGACTATATAGCCGTTTGGTAGGTACATATTGTGTATGAGGCTAACCAATGTATTGTAACAAAATATTATTAAATATAAACGATAATAAAATAGAATAAAATGAAGGTCTTGCCTCGGGTATCATAATTAAGAGTGCAAAAAAATCACGACCGAGTGTTTCGATTAAAAGTGATCTATACCGGTTGTGAGTTTTTTGCACTATTAATTGTAATACTCGAGGCAAGACGTTTGTTTTATTTTAATCGCTACAATGTATTGCGTTTACTCGTATTGTTTTTTTTATTTTTTTTTCGAAAATTCGAAAATCGGTCATACTCCATTCTTTATTCAACCAAATCGGACGTCGAAAATGAGTTTAATTATAATTACACCATATTGTGTTTTGTGTTTATCGTCCAGTAATACAATAATTCCGTGTCGTAAGATAACACTAAATATTTTAGCCGGACGGTTCAGTGTTAAAATATCCAAGAGCTCTAGGTGGGGGCACTCTCGAGGTACACAAATTTAAGAACAATTTCAAGAAAAAAAATACGTTTCAGTGTGTATAATGTGTGATTGCAGGTCGTATTTGGTTAAATTGCAACGCCCATTGGTATCACTAGATTTGTAATGGATTTTTTCTTTTTTAAGGGATCTGACTCATTAAAATGATTCTTGGCTAACAATTGACTCGGTTGCGGACGTTTTGGGTTTGGAAAAAAAAAAAGGATTTTTTACATTTCAATTCATCCGTAACGGGTTATTTTTACGTGCATTTGAATTATTTATGTTCCCCGTACATCAATTTAATACAAGAAAAAATAACACGATATGGATCGATTGAAAAGCAAAGGATTTTTTTGCTGTCGAACTCCGAACGGCGGTAAACGGGTCAATTGTTGGTAAAGATCATTGTTAATTAGTCAACGTCGTTTAAAAAAATAAAAAATCTGCTGCAAATCTCGAGGTATCAATGGGCGTTGATTTTAATGAGTACAACTAAAAATTGCGCACCGAAAGTGTTCAAATCTTGATTTTTTTCAATAAAAACGTGTATCATAATCAACCGGGAACCCCCTCGGACGATGCCGAAAGTTTATGGTAATACAAAGAGTCGTCCGGGGCGAAATATTTAGTTTTTCCTTTCGGCGCGGTGCGATATTATGTGCGTTTAAACCTATGTGACTGTATAGCCGTTTGGTAGGTACATATTGTGTATGAGGCTAACCAATGTATTGTAACAAAATATTATTAAATATAAACGATAGTAAAATAGAATAAAATGAAGGTCTTGCCTCTAGTATCATAATTAAGAGTGCAAAAAAATCACGACCGAGTGTTTCGATTAAAAGTCATCGATACCGGTTGTGAGTTTTTTGCACTATTAATTGTATACTCGAGGCAAGACTTTGTTTTATTTTAATCTTATTATATTTTTTAATCTTAATTATATTTAAGAGAACGAAAGACTATTGTCCATTACCTTTAAATTATTTTATAATATTACACTGTATGTAAAGTATGTGACATAAAAAATAATCATTAACGACGGACTTTTATAATGTGTTTCATTTTTTTTTTTTTTTTTCAATAATATCTTGTCAACGGTCGTACGTTATTTTCTATAAAGTCCTTTTTCAAATTTAAAACCTACACTCTCTACTTGTATTGTTTTTAGAGAACGAAAGACTATATAATATTGTGTAATATTCACTACCTTTACAATTATGTCTGTGTAATATTAGAAATAATCTCGTCGATGAACTGTAATAATGTGTTGTTGTATTGTATATTTTTTTTTTTCAATAATATCTTGTCAACGGTCGTATGTTATTTTCTATATTGTTCTTTTTCAAATTTAAAACCTATACTGTTTATTCTCTACTTGTATTGTTTTTAGAGAACGAAAGACTATATAATATTGTGTAATATTCACTACCTTTACAATTGTATAATAATATATTACTTGTATGGAATTAAAATTGATTTATTCGAAACGATTGACTTTTATTGTGTTTTTTGTAACATGGGTGTTAATTTCCAAAAAGTTCTCCTTTCAAATCTTAAGTCTCGCGACTATTCTACCAAGCAATCGGAATGAAAATCCAAACAGTTTCGGTTCGGTTTTAAATCACACACAAAATAGTTTGGTCGAATACAGAGCGACTGGATTATTAGCGAGTTGACGTCAAACGCGACAAATTAATTTCTCTGGTAACGGTAAGTAATTTTTTCAAACGAAAAACCGTCATTACAACGATACGTCGTCGTACAGGAGGAAGTAATTGAGTGTGATTTTTTTTTAATTTATTAGGAAAACCAAACATATAACACAGATTTTAAAATTAAAATTAATTACATAGCAGATAGACTTACCTCGTGTATGTAAGCTCGTGCAACTTTCGTCGGAGACGAAAAGTTATGATTACTATTAAATAAATAAAAATGAAAAACAAACGTAAAAAACAACGTACTAGAAATAAAATAAAAATTCAATTCGATTACGATAAAAATATTCTTTGTAAAAATCGTGAAAAATAATATAATATATATTATTAATTATAGTAAATAAACGATCCGAGTGCTACGAGTAAAACCGACGACATTTAAACGGTCCGACATAAACGCACGACGACGCTCTCTAATTTGAAAAATAAATAATTATAAGCATTTTTTTTTAGTAAATAACAAGTGTGTAAATATTATATCACCATAATGTAGTTAAAGATTCTTCGAAAATCCCAAGTTTATTGTTATTATTTTCACTCTAGTAGTTTTCTTTTGAAGTACGCCTACGCGTTTGATTTTTAAATATTTACATTAATTACGGTGTAGTTTGCAGTGCCGTGTTGATAAATAACTTTGCAAATAATTTTTTCTTACAAAGGTTGGTCGACGAACGTCAATTTAACTACTCTTATTCAATAGACTGTTGTCGTTAGATTTCAAAAAATCAAATAAAGAGATTAGAAATATGTAATGTAAGACAAATCGATTTCGTTACGACTTATTAACTTTTTGTACTTTTCTAAAGACGAGTTGCAACGATTCCAAGTAGTTTTAATAGATAATATTATACAAACAAAACTGATGATTTACATAAAAGTAATTTTTTTATCGAACAAATCTATAAAATGTATAACAAACACGTCGAACGTTTGACTTTAGAGATATCAACATTAATATTATGGACTATGGTGTGTTGTCAAATAACTTTTTCTCATGTAGACAAGTCGACGAACGTCAATATTTACTACTACTCTTATCCAATAGACTGTTGTCGTTATATTTCGAAAATCAAATAAAGAGAATAGAAATATTATAAGATATTTTTCTTTCGGACTTATCGATTTCGTTACGACTTATTAACTTTTTTGTACTTTTTTAAAGACGAAGTGCAACGATTCCAAGTAGTTTTAATAGATAATATTATACAAACAAAACTGATAATTTATATTATAAAAGTAATTTTTTTATCGAACAAATCTATAAAATGTATAACAAACACGTCGAAAGTTTGACTTTAAAGATATCAACATTAATATTATGGACTATGGTGTGTTGTCAAATAACTTTTTCTCATGTAGACAAGTCGACGAACGTCAATATTTACTACTACTCTTATTCAATAGACTTTTGTCGTTATATTTCGAAAATCAAATAAAGAGAATAGAAATATTATAAGATATTTTTCTTTCGGACTTATCGATTTCGTTACGACTTATTAACTTTTTTGTACTTTTCTAAAGACGAAGTGCAACGATTCCAAGTAGTTTGTCCAAGTCCAAGTAACAAAACTGATAATTTATATTATAAAAGTAATTTTTTTATCGAAAAAATCTATAAAATGTATAACTAACACGTCGAACGTTTGACTTTAAATATAATATTAACATTATAACTTACTACGGTGTGTTGATAAATAACTTGGCAAATTATTTTTTCTCTTACAAAGGGTAAATCGATTTAGCTACTCTTATTTAATAGACTGTCGTCGTTTTATTTTCTAGAAAATCTAACTAGTTGAATAGAATTAATATTATAAGCTGTTTTGTGATCTTGAAAGCCGCGTGAAACTTTCTAATCGTTACTTCTTTTCGCGAAGTGAGAATTATCGAAACTCGCGCCGCCGCTCACGTCCGCGGAGGGAAGTGTCTGTTCGCCAAAGCGCGGCAAGTAAGTACCTCCACAGTCGGTTCTAACCTTTTTTTCTTTTTTTTCTTCCATCGGTGGACTTACCGACATTTTTTCCGACATGATGTATGCGAGGTTTTCATTTATTTTTATATTTTCGTTTGAGCACATATACGAGTTTACCGCCGCCGCCGCGTTCGACGTAGTTGTGATTTTTAAAAAAATAAAAACGTTTAGTTTTTCGACTAGTTTTGTTACTGCTGCACACTTATAATAAATACGACAATACCGCGAACGACGTAGTCGTGATTTTCAAAACGACGAGGTTTTTATTTACTTTCATAACATTTTAATTTACGCACACTTGTATACGTATACGAGTTTACCGCCGCGTCGAACGTAGTAGTGATTTTTTTTTTAAAAAAAAAACCGTTTTGTTTTTCGAGTTTTGTTACTCGACCGGTTCCATATTAAATTTCCAACACGATAATATTAACAGTCGGTTTTTGACCTTTGGCGTGAGAGACAGTGACATATTATGTGAGACGCGAGCGTTGTTATTATTATTTGCAATTCAAATGTTTTTCATTTTTTTTTTTTCAATAATATATATATCAAACCTTCTTAATGCTCAAGTCGAACGTAAATATCTTAATATCAATATGATATCGTCGAACGATCAAGTTCGGATTTTAAACAAACACTATTCTAAAGACGAACAAAATTAATTATTTCTGAGAATCGAAGTAGGTAAAGCGGAATGTTCGTTTAGATTAATTTTTCAGAAACGTTCGTTTATCAAAATCCTCGTCCTATATTATATCGTGTTTGTCTTCCTATCGTTATGAATTAACAACGAAATCAAAGTAAATTTTTTGATCTTGAATTTAATTTTTTTTCCCTACCTAAATGATAAAACATATTCAAGCGGACCACACAATATGACTCACTCCTCTTCCACCTCCCGAAGACACGAAAAAAAATGTCAACAGATAACCGTGTCGACCGCTTTAAAATTCGTATCGCTGTGTTTTTCATCGATCAAGTCACACCAGCCCAAATTAGTGATGAGTTGCCGCCGGCCCAGCCTTTACAATAGTGGTGAGTACATTTCATATTACTTTTTTCGACAATAAGCTTTTTTTTCTATAGAAAATTTACAATCTATACAAAACGTATAAACGAACCGACGATTTTTATTTAGTTTATTTTAAGCAATATAGTTATTAGTGTAAAAGATCTCTTTCACCGATAACCGTTATGGGTGACGCTTTCCAGGGAGGGTCTTACACAAATAATAAGCAGTGAATTAAATTTCCACTCACTTTATTTCAAACCGAGGTGTGCAATGATTTATTTCGTGTGATCATAATATTATATAGTAATAGAGAAATGCATTTTTTTAATAAAGCATAAGAGTCTGTGTTCTGTAGTACGTTAGTTGGGTATGCGGGGTGGTACTAACTAGGCCACTTTGGTATCTCATCCCGAAAGAGTACAGATTTTGGCCCAAACATACGGCAAAATAGAATTTTATTTGACCCCGTCGACTCGATAGAAACTGTGAAATTAAAAATACTTTTAAATTCGAGTAGTAATATAAACATTTACATAAGGCCGATTAGTTTTACAGCAGTGAAACACATTAGATTGTTGTCGGTAAGCTTGACTTACTGTGACACATTGAATGATGATAATTTCATATCGCATTGTTTTTACATGGGTACATAAAAAGAGATCATAATATAATACTAATCATACACTTCTATGAGTTTTACCACAAGTCCATTCGATCGACTTTGAATTTTACAAACACAGAATGAATAAATTACTCGGGTCGCACCGAATATTTAACGACTCGAAATACGTTAACTTTCTTATACAATATAGTTGGCCCGTTCTGATTGTGTTTATAAAAATGTACAACTCAAAATGATTTCACACTTGGAAATCAATAATCGAACGCTGTCACTGTGACGTAGACTCTACGTCCGCGTCAGGCATATAGATTTTGAGCAAAATACTAAAAAAACAACGCGACACATGTTACAGTAACTTTTTGGGTCTATATACAAGAGATAAACGATACAATAAATAACTATAAAAAAAAAAAAAAAAAAATAATAGATACACATTACATAAAAGGTACAAGATACTTGAAAATATCCAATGTGTTTATTATGTTTTTGTTTTTGTTTTTTTTTTTTTTTTTTTTTTTTTTAGTTATAATTCATAGTACAAATAATAATAATAATAATGTCAATTATATTTAAGTTTTTTTATAATACATTTTCAATAATTCCTGATAAATTTTCAAACAAATTTATGTAGCATATTATAAAGAATCGCAACTCAGTGTCGAGTAGTATTTTTATATTGGGGTGTGGGCCGCCGCCAGTCGAAAACCTCTAAAGTCGAGTCACGTCGGTCGAATACAAACAAAAAAAATTATATAAACAGATAATTTATAACTCTTATCATTTACTTTTTTTTTCCATCGTTACAATAATAATAATAATAATAATAAACATACCAAAAACAAACAAAAAGCGACCAAACATGACTCTCTTTTTTCTTTTCGCAACGGTACAAAATCTGATCCGTCAACATCGATAGAGAGAGAGACGGTAAAAGATTTCAAACGGCCAAAAACAGAACACCCGATTTAAGTAATTTTTATCGTCAGCTAGAAGAATATATCAATGTCCATAACAATAGGAAAAGTTCCCCGAAAAAAATATTATGATATTTATTCGTGACATTAACAGGTAGTTGATAAAAATCGTTTTCACTTCAAATTGAAATTTTTGCTTTCGCATTAAAAAAGAAAAACGCGTTCACGAGAGTCGGTATGTGTTGTCCGTCTATATCCGGATACGAAATACATACGTGATTTGTGACTCCGTATTAGAAATACTACTCAACCCTGAATAATATGTATCATGAAATGTATAATGATTAGGAATTATTATATTAAGCTTACGGCTGTACTAATGGAGAAATTATACACAAACTGAAAAATATATGTACATATGGAAGTAGTTTGTTTTAATTAATAATATATAAATGTAATTTAATGAATAATAATGAGTTATACATATTATATAAATATATATGACGGACTGATTTCAACGGGGGGAAAAAAGAAAAGAAAGTAAAATCGTTATTATGGAATTTCAGTTTTCATAGTTTATTAGTATTTTTCTAAATACTAAAAACAAAAAACCATGTCCCCGAGCGCGACGACAAACGGATTGTTATTACGATGCGTACGGAGAGAAGTAATTAATTATTAATCAATCGATAGAAGAGGGGAATGTATTTTACGATTCATAGAAAATATAATAACGTCTAGTCTAGAAAAAATTCTTATCGCTAACTTGATATTCTTTAACTTAAATTAGCTTTAAATAAATTAAATTAAAAAATATGTACATTAAATAAGAAAAAGTGCAATTATGTACAAATAATATTATGAGTATCTAATAACAAAACGTTTTACAAATTGGAAATATAACATAAGAATAATAATAATAATAATTATTAGGTTATACTTATCAAACTTATAACATTAAAAACTAACGCGTTTCTCGTTTTTAATAAGTTTAAATTATAGATATTCATGTTTCATATTTTACCGCTTAATAAATTAAAATCGTATGATAATATATTTAATGATTTATACAAATATGTTTGAAATAAACAGTTGTTAAAAAAAAAATGAAAAAAAAATTATTATAAATCAAATCATTAGTAAACAAAAGCCAACAAAGCTATTAACATTTTTGTTAATGTAAATTATGTAGAAATGTATTTGTAAAAGTAGCATTATATAGTTGAACCGGAATAGAACCGATTTCGTGATCTCATTGAAAGTTCTTCACAATATTATTATTGTGATTAAATACGATTTCATTTGAAGGCGAGCGGGTATCGCGGTGGCTCGAATTGAAAATTAAATAATTTTCATATTTATCAAAAACGATCCGTCTTAATTAATTCATTAACAACACATCGATGACTAGAAATAATTTACATTCCAAACCAATATTTTGAAATTCAAACAAAATATACAATTCAAATGACTTTTATAGAAATTAAACACAAAATGTTTAAACATAACACATTATTTATATCACATCGATTTAATATTGGACTCGTTTGAAAGGGGGTGGAATTAATCTGTAAACAGTTGTCCACTAAAAATGACTAATTGAAAATAGTACGTCGATAGTTTTGCCGATTTCCAATTTAGAATTATAATATGTAACTTTGGCATCAATCAGGTCTAATAAGTCGCTTAAAATCCAAAAAACAAATAACATATCGTGTCAAAATTAAGATTCAATACAAATCATACATCGTAACCATTAAATTAATAACATAAAAATGGAATAAAAAATTATACACATATGTATTTGGTAAATAAATGTATGATTCTTACACTTAATGTAATATATATATATAAATATATATATATATATTTTTATTTTTTTATTCTTAGACATATTTTACTATCTTTATAAATAATGATAACACGTATTGATTTTTTCAAAATAATACAATCCGTAGATTCGGAACGATATTATTTGAAACGATAACCGATGCATAAAATAAAATGATGTCAAGTTATTGAAGGAATGTTGTTTGTGGGCATTTATGATTTTCAAAATTGAAAAATTTACCGTCTTTAACGCGCGACGACTGTTTTGTTGAAAACATTTTTGAATTTGCGATGAGATAAATTTTAAAACTAGAAACGTTGCGGTTTCATTTATAAGATTGACAGCTCAATATGTTAGGAATAATAATATGTATGAATGTATTATAATTATATGACTGGTAAAAAATAATTTAATATGAGGAAATGGGGAAACGACCTGGTCGTTAAAAATTAAATATGATTCGTTAAATTAAATATTACTTTTTATATAAATATATACTGCTAACGTTATAAATTTAAAAAATACTAATATGGAAGAAAAAACATTACCCAGTCTTATTTGGAAACAACAGGTAACGAATCAAGGAATCATCATTTAAATTAAATTACAATTAATACTATAGGAGAAGGCGTTCGTAGTTTCACCATCCTTGAAGTCTGAAACACAAACACGTCATAGAGACATTAATAATAATTAGAATATTAACACGAGTGAATGAACCCTTACCTCAAGTCATCCTGTTAGATGTGATTGTGAGTATAAATTGCTGTTGTACAACTGTCAATTACGAGGCCTGCCGTCTGGCATTGATGGCCCGTAATGATTTTCGTACAGACCTTAAAAATAAATAGTTTTCATATGATTAGTCAGAGCGAGGACCGTTGTTTTTATCACATTGTTCATGCAGGAGATAATATTGAATATTCAAAGTCATGATTTTTTTTTCAAAAGTAGCTTATAAAATAATCATTTTCATAAAAAGATGTATATAAAATTTTCAAAATAAAACCTAATATCATGTTAAATAAATTAATGCTTCGACTAAACAATTTTCCGGACACAACACAAACGAACAGTCGAAAAAACTTAATTTTTCTTATCAATGTTTGCATGTATATTTAAAAGAGAAACCTAACCACTGTGTATACGTACAGTAAACAAACAAATGTTTCTGGGTGAAAATGTTTTGCACACTCTTTCTAATAATGTTAATCTACGTTACGTAAACCCACCTTTACTCGTTATTTCTTCCATTGTCAATTCAGTACATTCAGCTCCTGTGTGATTCTGTCCTCCACAATTGTAGCACGATACTTTTGGCGGATGATAGGCTAACACTTGAGGTTGCATTAGCATCGGCGTGGTTGTATAAAATGTCTGAGACGACGACGGATAATAAACGAACTCGGCCGGTTGTTGATACACTTGTTGATACTCTGGAGACTGAACCACGTGTTGCTGCGGCATATATGGCCGTGGCAGAGAAGAATAGCTGGACATCGGTTGGGAGTTTTGAGGCTGGTGAACGTAGTATGTTTGAGTGTTATAAGCCCGGGCATTAGCTCCATTATCGTAAGCCATGGTATAGTACTGCTGCCCAGGGTTGGGTACTTTAGGGTGAGACTTGTGAGAACTTTCCCTCGGAGGTTCATTGTAAGACGGCACGAGTCCTGTAGCGGGTTTTCTGAAATTTAAAAAATATTTACAATGTAAAATACACAAATATGTTCTCGAAAGAAATGTAGTAAATGGTAAATTTTACCTGTTGTAACTATTATTCAAATTTCCATCTCTAGTGGGCCTTGGTTGAGATTGTATGGGACGACCTTTATAATATTTACTCGACTGTGGATTATATGCCGCATTATTTACCGGAGTACTCATAGGTTTGGCAGCGGCGCCGGCCGTGGATTCTTTTACTTCGAGTACTTTTGTTGTATTTGTTTCATATTGCAATGGCATTTCTTTGAAAAAACAAAAAAATTATTTAATAATTAAAATTTAAATGCCGAGGTTTTTATTCGCAGCACGAAAATAAATTACTTGGGTTTAGTGGTCTAGGACCAGAACTAGAATTGGGTTTTTCTTCAGCTACGTCGTTTGACACTGCAGCTGGTTTTTCTTCTTTAGTTTTACCATCTTCTAGTGCATTTTTTATGGAAGAGAGATCCATAGATTTTGCCGGTTCGGCCGTCTTTGGAGGCGCTTTAAACGTAGACGTTTGTGGTTTTGTATCTGTATTCTGGACTTGGGGAACACTGACAGGAGGCGAATATATCTTCGGCAATGGCTGAAAACTTGGAATTGTTTGCACACTTATGTCTGGTTTCATCTTATTTTCAAGGGTTGACTTTGAGTTGTGTGTCTTTGCACCAGAGCTTTGAGATTGAGTTGAATTCTGGACAACAGCAGTTTTAGGGGCTGTGTGATTATTCTGAACGGCGGGTTGATTCGTCGAAACCGCAGTAACTTTATCCGAAACAGACGAACTGGCAGATTTATAAGAGGTACTTTGATTACTGGCTTCAGAAGATTTAGAAGACGACGGCATCTCAGTTTTTGTTTCTAACACAGTTTCTTTTTCACCAGAAGTGTTTGCTGCGGCGGTTGTTGCAGTAGACTTGGTATTTTTCACAACTGGTTCAATTTTATTCGGAGTCGTCGACTGTAATGACAATAATAAAAATATTATAAGCAACTTAAATTTAATTCAATTGCACATATTCAATCACATACCACAGGCACTGGCATTTGGTTTTTAGATTGATCTTGAGATCGACTAGCAGTTGAGTGTTTACTTTTTGTTCCGTGTCCTTGATAACCACGTCCCATACTACTTTCCGGGTAGAACGAAGGAACCTAATGAAAACAAAGTAAAAGTTATTAAATTGTGAAAACCTAATCAAGTTTACAATCGAATATTCTTAGATAAATCAATAGTCATGACTTACCATGCCTGGAGTATAATTGTAGTTGGCATACATATTATGCGGTGACATTTGATACATGTTCCAATTGTTCCATGACTGTGCAAATGGATAACTAGGATCCGAAGGATTGCGATATCTCGGGGGAGTAGGATGCCTTTGTTTTGCGTTCGTGTTTGGTGGTTGATTACGTGGATTTACTTGGAATGTGCGCGGAGGCCATGATACTGGACTTGATGATTTTGAAAAATTCTGCTGATGTGGTCCACGAATCGTTGAGACTGCCGTAGGTGGAGGATAGTCGTAGCAAACTTGCATTGGCGGAACATTAATAGGTGGAAATGGGTAGTCTGAAATTTAGAGTATTTTTTCATATTTTATAGCCGATTATTAATTGAAAAATATTTAATTCGATTAGGTAGATACTTACAATGACGTGGGTATAGATAGCCATTTCTGTTGAGAGGAAAATTTGATCCTCCGTGAGCTTGCTGATACATATAGTTGGGTGGTGGAATCATCGTGTTGATATTCTAAAACATAAGAATGAAAAATATATGGTAAAAAATGCCTTAGAATAAGTTAATATTAAAAAAAAAAAAAAAAATCGCAAACAAAAAAGGTCAATGTGGCTTTTTTCATAAAATTAAACAATATCAAGGAATAAATAAGGATTGTAATCGGGTTATTAAATAATAATAAGTAATCAAACATAAGTGACAGATTTTGAAGCCGAAATAATCTCGTTGGTTTAAAAATATCTTTTGAAATTGGAAAATTAATTGACATTATTATTGTTTAATACATTTAAAATAGACAGTATTTGAATAGTTTAAATTTAATTTTTAGGTTTTTTTTTTTTTATAATTATCAATTTAATAGATAACACTTTAATATTATGCAATAAAATGCCATACACATATTTTTATAGATTCATTTACCAATATAATAATACTACAACATAGAGTTCAGTAGGTAAATTTATTAAAAAAAATAAATAAATTCATGAGATTATACTTTACAAATAGAAGAAAAATAATTTGTACATTATATGTCATTAGTAATGAGTAATGACATATACCAATAGAAATAATATATCAAACATATTAGTTTAGGCCTTTAGGGCAAATTAAATGTGAATTTTCAAACAGTCTGTCTTTTTTAAAACTCCACATTCAACGACAAATTCATATAATTTCTAATATAAGTTCATTTATTTCACTTGTTTAAATATTTCATTCATTTTATTCAGTTAACTCGTTGAATTGAACCTTAAATCGATTAATGTTTTTTATTCAACACGAGTACGAAAATTAATTAGATTGTAATTCGATAAATTTACATTTTCTTCGCCTAAATTAATTATTTCGTAATGATTAATCTGTATTTTTATCTAAAAATGAAACTTAAATTACCTACGCGATTTTAATAAATCACATACATTTTTAATACACAAGTATGCATGAAAATACTATTGAACTAAATAATTAAATCGGACAGAGTTAGAATAATATAGTTTGTTGATTTACACATCAATAACTTCTGATCAAAATTGATTTTTCATTAAAACATTTTTTTTGTTGTTAATTATTTCATTTTATCGCCTACCCATTAACATAAAATGTCATTAATTTAATTATAAGAGTTAACACTCGTAGGCACACAAATAAGTTATTCTTAAATTCAAACTATTTTCGTAAATGTTTAAAATTTAATTTGACTACATTAGTTTCCAACAGTTATATATTATAATTATTGTAGTTGAGACATTTTCCAAAATGTACAAGTTTTTTTTATCATAACATTTTATTTTAGTAATAATGGTTTTGTTAGCTGTAACAATACAACCATTTGGAGATAGGTTAGGTTAAAAATATAAATTAAATCCAACTAATATTTTTCACACACAATAAACTTAAGTTAAACTAAAATATTTTAGACGAATCAGGGCTTTAAACTCAAACCAACCCAAACAAGAATGTAAAAATATTTTCATACTCGATACTAAAATCAAAATACTACCTTAATAGCCATTTTTACAAAAACCCAATTTTATAGTTTCCAATTCTTTAAGTTTTTCGTGTGATGTATGCGTGTTTACTTGAATATTTTTTAACAAAGATGAAAATTGTCATGATATAAAAAAATATTAAATAAGTATATGATAACTTTCTTTTTCTTTTCTTATTCCATATTAAGAGAATTTTTAATTTCCAGTAAGAGTAATAATGAATGAGGTTATAGATCGAATAATTTATAATAATTAACCAATTCAAAATAAAAGAGCATTGAACATTATTATCTAAAATAATAATCAGGATGAGAATTTAAATAGTTATATTGTAAAATTACACAACACATAAACCCTAAAAAATTGAATTCCAATTTGTATTACCTATAGTCAAAAGTTGTTTGAAATAATGAAAATAAACGTTTGAAATAAGTAAATTGAAAACCGGGTTGAGAACTTGATGACTGAAGTACAAAATTCAGGTTCAAAGCCCTGATATGAATATAATAAATATTCAGCTACCTATTCAAAATTAAAATACGTACATAATATAGTAATATGATCTTTGGCAGTGAAGATATTCACGTTGTAGTTTAAATTGTTAGCCAATCACAGATGTTAGAAATAGTCCAATTTTGCTGGTTACACGACAAGATCATATGAATGCTGCATAAAGAAAATAAGTGTAGGTACATATAGGTAGAAACAAAAATTACTTAAATCTTAAAATTATAAAAAAAAAAAAAAGCCTTAATACTATTTACGGGTACTTAATAGTTCAATGATGAAATAGTTTATATTTATACATTATATAATGCCTTATACAACTTTTTTTGAAATAAAAAAAATATAGATCTATACATTACAACAAATGTCTACCTAAATACTCTAATAATAATAATTATCCCGTAATACCTACACAAAGGTAAATATAATGTATTTCAAATAACGAAGGTGTAAACTATTTAGCTAAATAAATATATATAATTTGTCTGACTAATGATTTGATTGTTCAAAAAATGTTAAATTTAAATTGGAAGTACTGAATTCGATAAAATTACCTATTACATTTTACAATCTTTATAAAAACGCGAAGAACAAATTGAACATATGTGTCCATACCTGTTAAAATTAATTACAAATTGTACAAAACACAATTAAATACTGCATAGAGAGAATTATAAGAATTGTGTTTTAACTTGATGTAGAAAAAATGTAATAAAAGTGTTTTAATAGAAAATAGAATTCGATAATAATAAAATTAATATTTCTCAAATAAATATTCAGCGGTTTATATTTAAAGACTCGGTAATGGAATTTTAAGTTATTCATAAGTATTATACTTGTTATAATTTTATTTAGATAATACATTTCTCGATGACGCTAAAATTTGTTTACAACTACTTAAATTTGGAACACAATAAAAACACTACTGTTAAATAATTAAGCTCGACTTGGTGTGGTATTTTGAACATGAAAAAAGTCTACACTATAGACTCTATAGGATCTAAAAATAATGTTAATAAATAGAATCACATTAACTGTCCAAAATATAATGAATACATAAAACATGCAGAGAGTTTGTAATTTGTTTTGATTATTATATTTATTTCAGATAGTATTGTCTAAATTTTATTTTATTTTTTCATAAATATTTGAACTTTAGATAAAACTCAATAAAATGATGAAAATATGCAAAATGTTTGTACTTACCTAAAAATTCAGAATATTTTTCGATTTTAACAATTTAAACTAAGATTTTTTTTCAAAGATTCTATACAAGTTGCTTTTTCTAATTAATAAAAAAAAATTTCCAGGAATCATAAAAATTGTTTATGAATGCTATGAATTAAAAACAAAAAATCGGATTTGATTAAATTATTCAGAAATCTGACTTCTTTTGCACAAGATAATTTTTCTAAAAGCAATAGTACATCGGTTTCAAATATAAGAATAATTTACTAATATCAATACCCTATATCTCATCTGAGTCTTGAATTTCATCCATTTTTTTTTTATTTAAAAGTATTATAAACTCTCTATTCTAAAATTAAAAAGTTTTATAATTTTTTAAACATTGGAAAAAAAATCTGAATCTAGTTTGATAAAATAATAATACAATAGTTCTTAATAACCTAATTTTAACTATGCGGAAGAAAAAAAATTATGTAAATTAATGCCAAAACTATGCCTACAAAAATGATAATACTCTATCACTATACAATAAGGTCATAAGGGTCCTAGATAAGTTTAAAAATAAATGTAGGTCAATAGTAAGCACAGATAATTTATAAAAAATGTTTTATTATTTTCGATTATACTATTCAAATAAACTTTATTTAAGTCCACGGATATAACTAGGCTTGAATGTTTCTGTGTTTGTATACTAATTTAAGTCACTAGATTTATAACTCAGTTAATTCTAAATTGTTTATAACCAGGTATTTAATAGACGAGTTTTTAATACGAATTTTAATTAATTGAAATTAGATATTTTCTACTCTTATTTTCTTGGTTTTTCGTCTTCATAATAAACCTAATCTATAACTTTACAAAATGTTAACACAATAAGAACCACTAACTATATTATTGGATAATTATACCCAATAATTGATTCTGTTTTAAAATTCAAAAAAATGTATAAAATAGATAAAAGATAATAAGTATTTAATTTTTAATTTAATATCATAAATCATGTGATTATTTGTAGGTAAATGACTTTATTTAGTGAAATAAAACAATCGAGTACATTATAAACCTAAAATAATAATTAATAATAACTAAATAATCTAAATAATATTCAAGTACAAATTTGCTAACGTTAAAAACAAAATTTGTAAATTGTTTTTTTCATTCATTATTAAGTTGTTGTGTGATAACAACCAATAACTAGTAGGCTTTTGTAATCTTATAAAAAGAGAATAGCTATTAAAATGTACTTTTATAGAATGAAGATAAACAATTACCTAATTTAAATTAGAATTCTTTAGAAAAAAAAGATTATACGTAACAAATATACCTAAAGAAAATTGATTTGAACCTTTTGGTTTACTTAATGAAAATGTTTACATGAAATTATAAAACCAATATACCCACAACTCGACATTATTCGAGTTAAATAGTTAAGTTTTTCCAATATAGGCTATACTTTAAATAAACACATATATATACAGCCATAAACTTGAATAAACAAAACTTTGATTATAAATTATGAAATAATAACTATACATAAATAATAATATTAACTGACAAATAAGATAATATAATGGTCACAAATCTCATTTATTAATCAACTACCAGAGATATGCCTTCGGTAAATACTCTCAACGGGTAAATAAACATTTTGGATATTTATTCAGTATTTACTCTCGAGTAGGTATCTTTCTATTTTCCTAAAATTTGGGTAAACATTTTTTTTCAAATTTAATTTCTAATAACTAATTAGTAAAACAACTAATAGTTATTCTATTTTATAAATTGCTATGCATTAATAAAAATCATTAAATAAATTTACCCTAAATGTGTTGCTAACCCGATATTTGCCCATCACTACGTGTAGGTATCTATCTACATACTAAAAATAGTATTAACGAATAATAACGAAATAAGCAATAATGGATACCTATGTAATTGTACGCCATGAAATAATTAAAACTAATTAGAAAGTGAATACCTACATACCTCTACACTATCAGAAGATTCTTTGTCTTGATCACTGTCTTTGTTTTTCAATAGCTGCCGTTCTTTTTCTCTCTTGATACAGTTGAAAATACTATCTAGTTGAGTTTTTTGTTCGAATATAAACGCTGGATGATTTACAGCTAACGTATACAATACCATAAGCTCTTCGAATGCGTTTTTGTCGTTGAAGAACGCTTTTGGACACTTGAATATGCGCTGCAGTCCCTTGTCGTCAGTCAGCGCCTGGTAAATTAGCTCCGAGCACTTGGTGCTGTTGGTATTCAATACGGACAGATACTTGATTACGGCCGCCCTGACGGTTTTGTCGCAAATACACTTGCAAGCTACTTCGCTGACGTTAGCCGGATCGTTAGCTTCGAGCTCCAACTTCTTCAAAATATGAATATCTCTTTTGGACAAGTTATCTAAACAAGTGCCGAGGTACCTCAATTCAATTGGAAGACAGTGGCTTTGGAGTCTACACATCATCCAAAGCCGTTCGTAGCTTTTAAGTGTTTTGAAGTAAGCAACTACTTCGTCTATACAAACCATTTTCGGGCAACATCACAAATACGCGTTAGAATTACAAACGCGGCATGATAAGGCACTGTGTCGATCCGCCGCCGCCGCCGCCGTCGTCGTCGTCGTCGTCGTCGTCGTTGTCGTCGTCGCAGTCGTCGCAGTCGCAGTCGTCGCAGTCGCCGTAGCCCGCCGCCGCCGCCGCCGCCGCCGCCGCCGGAGCTGCCGCCGTAGAGTCCGGTGAACGCGGGGGGATAACTTACGAAATCCGCGAGCTAAAAATAATCGATCGGCTCGGAATGTTCGGGGATACGCGAGGAGTGAGCGAGAGGCGAAAAAAAATTCCGCTCGCAAGTCAGAATACCCCTCGAGAGTGCACAATGGGAAGATGATTGACCAACGACAAAAGACTAATGGGAAAATTCCCCGGATACGATTTTTTTTTTTTTTTTTTTTTTATCGTCGCTCGCCGAACATATGGGCGGCCCGTCCCGACGATCCGCTCGGCGGCGCGACGCAAAACTCCCGGACCGCGTGAAAATTAATTCTTTTCGCCGTTTCCGCGCGCCGCGCGCCTCTCATTCGCGCCCGGTTCGATTAATTAATTTTATTCGTCGCAATTACTTGACGCGTCCGCGTCCGCCGCGTCCCCGGGGCCCGTTCGCGTCGCTCGCGTTGGCCACCCTGTCGTGATACGGGCACACACGCCGTTATCATATCCGCCGCCGCCGCCGCCCGTCGCTTGATAACGGGCCCGGTGTTGATACCGGAGAAATAATTTTTTCCGGGCCGCTCGCTCGTCGTCGCCGCCGTTGCCGTCGCCGTCGCCGTCGACGGTCCGTTTCGAATTCTCCCGTCGCGTAAACGTCCGCACGAACCGTTTTCGCAGTCTCCGCCGTCGCCAAGATGATCGTCAAAACCCTGCTGCGCCCGATCGGCCGCGCCGCGAGCGCCAAGATTTTCGCTCGGCACCAGTCTACGGCCAAATATTGTCTGGAGCTAGTCAGGTAATCGAGTAGTCTACCGTTAGGTATCCACCGGTTACGTGATGTCGGTCCGACCGCATTCACACTCGGTCACGATAGTCCCGTGTCCCGTGTCGTTCGTTCGGCAACAAAGTGTTTACTCGTAGGCTATAGCTTTTATTCATTTCAATCGACAAAACACTGTGCCTTGTCACTTTGCATTCACTCTTTCTATTTCTTACTATTTTTACCTACTTTCTTATTGATCGTTGGAAAAATTTGAAAACGTATAGAGTGTGCTGATAGAATAGATGCATTTTGTAGCTTTAACTATGCGTTGCATTCGATCATTTAGTAATTTGTTGAGTAATAATTCAATTAAAAAGAAAAAATTGTATATAGTTTCAGTTTGTACCAAGTGAATATCCTAATGATGGAATGGATTCCTTGATATTTAGTTATTCATTTTATGAAAATTAATCCGTATTTTTTTACAATACAGTAGCATAGTGGCTCTATTATAAATATTATGTTCTGTTATAATATAGATAATGGTAATTTTAATAATTGACATTCCATATCAAATTATATGAAATGTTTTATCTAACCATTTTGATAACTTAATTTAATTTTACTTGTATACAAACATTACAAACCTAATATGATATTAATTTTGATAGTGATGTTAAAATACTTTGTTATAAAAAAAGATTATTATTAATTCATCTATTTACTACATCAATACATGTTCTGTAATTTGTATAATATATTATAATATTAGAGTTTTAATTTTTATCTCTAAATAACTGAGATTCTAATAAAACAATTTCAAAAATAACTGACGGTACAACTCAATTAAAACATGCCAATTTATTAATAAAAAATAATCCCTACAACCGTGTGTAGATATTAATATCAACAACATTAATATTTATCATGTAGATACCAATCATTTGATTGTAAACACAGGTACTTTCATTTTTTTAATTGAATCATTCATTTAGATATTACACTTATGATACAAACTGAATTTATGGAATATATTTATTCATTATTTATTATTTTTTTTGTGTTTTTTTTGCTTTTTACTCGACAGGAATTTTTTATGCTTTACAATTGCATATTTTAGAATTTTCTAATGTAAGAAATTACATAATAATGCATAATAATTAAATTTTTTTCATAATAATGCACTTATCGATGTTAAGTTTATTAAATCGATAAATATCAATAGTAAGCTATTTTAAAATATCTCAAAATATCTACTGTAAAAACATAACAGACGTTTATGAATATTAGTATAATATACCAAGTATAAAGAGTAAAAATGTTGAATAATTATTAAAAATTCTAATGGATTTGTCTGTCAAATAAAATACATAGGTGATTAATATACATCTTTTATTCTTTACAGAAAACATGATCATGAAAATTATTTGTGTACCTTGTTGTTGCATAAAGATATTAGAAGATCAGGGTTTGCTATCAGAGCATTCAATATCGAGGTAGCTACGGTTCAAGACCAAATAAGCGATTTGAAAATTGGAGAAATGCGGTTTAAATTCTGGGAGACATCGTTGAATGAAATATACAATGATCAAATACCAAAACATCCTGTTCTCATTGAACTGTATACAGCAAGTATTTAATTGTTAATTAATTTATAAAACTACGATAACATTAACAATATTATTACAGGCAATAAAAGCACGTAAACTGAATATAACATATTTTAAACGTTTAATTTCTTCGCGAGAAAATTATATGTTGAATTCTTCGATGAAAACACTCGAAGATGTGGAGACCTATGCTGAAAACTCAGTTTCGCCGATATATTATCTACTTCTTGAATCAATGGGTTTGTACTTTTAAATTATTTGTTTAATATTTTATTTATAATGTTTAATATGTTTATTTTGTTATATTTTAATTATTTTGCGTATGATTGCAGGAATTAAGAATATGTCAGTTGACCATGCCGTCAGTCATCTGGGAAAATGTCAAGGAATCGTAAACGTTATCAGAAGCATACCTTACAATAGTAGATTAGGAAAAGTATCGATACCGCAAGATATTATGTTAAAAAATAAAGTTTCCTATGAAAACATCATTAGGAATTCCAGTGAAAAGAATGTACACGATGCAATTTATGAAATGGCTTCTAGAGCCAACAGTCATCTACTAAAGGTAACTTGGAATTTCTTTTGAAACGAGAAACTTGTTGTCACGATGTGTGATTGACGAGTGTATTTTTCAGGCCAAAACATTAGAGAAGGACGTGGATAAACGCGTGAAATCAATATTCTTACCATTTGTCCCGCTCCGTTTGTATTTGGATAATCTTCAAACAGTAGATTTCAACATATTTGACAAATCGCTACAAGAACGAAATCACTTGTTACCTATAAAATTATTGTGGCATAAAATAGCTCGATGAAAAAAAAATGTTAGCGCTTTTTAGTTGTTACGATTAGAGTACGCTTTTTGTATTCTATTGATGTCTATAAATACTAAATATTGTTGTAATTAGTTATATAATTTTATGTAATTTGTTGTCTTTGTTATTGTTTTTAAAAACTATTGCCGTGCAATAGTATATAATATGGTACGCTTCTTTGTACGCGTTAAAATTTTTAAGAAATATATTTATTTATTATTTAGTAATTAAGTACCTTAGAAAATTTAATTTCAGTATAGTTTCTACACGATTATATTATATATTTTGTTTTTTGAAGTTGATTATTTTATTCTTTAACATGCTTTATTTTTAAAAACCAATTTGATTACTAAATAAATGTAAAATGTGTTTATCCTACTATGAACTGATAGGTATAGAGGTTGATTTCAATAAATTTAGCTCTACACTGCGGCCCACGAGAGAAGTAAACCGTATTCCAACCTAAATGCGTTCGATTATACGCGCGTTCCCCAACCATTTCACATACAATTGTCGATATTAAGAGAGAGAGAGAGAGAGAGAGTGGTGTCCACTGCCGCCAGCACTCCGTAGTTAGCTCTGCACTGTGAAGATGACACGGCCGGCCGATTATATATTTTGCTTTCGATCGTATTTCATATTAATTTCTATTGTGAACTCTCATTTTGTAATGCCAGCGCTTGGCCGCCTTGTGGTACACAAAATCCTGTTGAACTTGTTTTCTTTGTTTTTTCACGACGAATGTTTTAAAACATAGAAATAAAGTCTCTTCTTCAAAGTGACCGGAGTAAATTAAAATATTTCATACAAATTTAACGTTTTAAATTCATACCCGTGACAGTTGCTGTCAGTCTACGTGCGCCGAACGGCTTACTTCTGTCGCGGGCCGTAGTAAAGTCTCGCGGTACTTACATGAAATTTTTTTCTTTTTATTTCATTTCAGATCTCAATATCAGTTTGAAACATCAGTTCCTAGAACCAGACGGTTATTCAATACTATATTTCTTCTTTTTTTCTTTTTTTTTCCGTAACAACGGTAAAATAGTTCATAATTTTTCAAATCATTTTAAGACACTGAAACAATGAGGTTTTTGTGAAATAAAAATAATATTCCAGCTCTCAACGGTGTGCATATTTAATAAACAAATACATATACGTAAAAAAATAATTTTAAAAATTTTTATTAAATGTCATACTTTCGTTTTATCAAACATTTTAAATGATCAATTTGTTAGAGTCCAATAAATCAAAACACTTTTTGATATATTATTATTTTCACAACTAAACTAAACATTTTAAAAGCCGGTAAGTCGTGCCAAATGTTATTAGTTCCTAGTGTATGTATTTAATTATTTTATTCTAATTTTCTTGTTGACAATGTCAAGCGCTGAACGATTGTTGTCGACTCAAAACGGATGGTTGTGGTGATGCGATAAAGGTGATGTAGAATATGTGAGTGTGTGTGTGTGACATTATTTATAGGATTTTAAGAGTTACTACTCTTTTTGAAATATTTTATGTTTGTAAAAAATTGAAAAACATTCAAAATTGAAAAAAAAAAGAAAAAGAAGAGCTGTTATCTAGTTATATACTACTCAAGTCATTTAAAGCAAGAAAAAGAAAAGAACAAACGTACAAATTCTACAATTTCTTTATACAAAATACTACTAAAATTAATCTTGGTAATTGCTCAGTATAATATCTTAGTAATTTACTTTTACATTTTCATAATTTTTTGAAATATTTCAATTGAAAAATTGCCATAATGCTTCTTCTTTTTTTTTATAGTGAAATATTTCAAATGTAGAACCAACTCTGATTATACATGCATTAAATAGAGAAAAAATATCAATTTTTCCTTGATTTATACTTGAAAATATTTGTGACAACAATAATTATTTACCTCGTGATAAAATCGTTTGGATATTTATCACTACATAAAGTGTCTAATGATAACAGCTTTATATAATTTGTTAAAACACAACAAAACGACTCGTTTTATTTAAAGAAATATGAACTTTTTCATCAATAAACTTGAACGTTTTTTTCACGACTAATGTGTTTCCAAATACTCTAGAGCCCACCTTAAACAGTCGCATTTTATTGTGTACTAAATAGAGAAAACCCTTATCAAATTGATCGGTTTACTTGATACTTGTAACATTTAAAATGGTCATTTCGAAAATAAAGGTTTCAGAAAGATGACTATTGTGAAAATACACATTCGTTTCCGTACAAAACACACGTCGAATTTGTAATTCATTTCATAAATTGTGTGATTTAAATTCATCAAACTTTCAAAGTACACTCTGAGAATGTACACATACACACAAGTGCATGAAAATTCAACAACAACAACAAAATTACGTGTGTTTTTTCACATTGTTTAATCGAAGAAAATCCAAGTCGGATTGTTACATTTCATTATGTAGGCAATAGAAATATATTGATTGCCTTCTATAAACTGCAAATAATATTTAGTTTTAATTTATTTACCTAACGGTAAGTTAAAATCTACCGCATGTTTGTTCAAATTGAATACGTTTGGTATAATTATAATTAAATTATAATATATTTGTTATATTAAATAATTAAAAACCAAATATGGTTTTAACAAATCGTTTGTGCAAATATTTGGGAAAAAAATATGAGTTTTATCATAACATCACTTTAAAACAGGTCGTTTATCATACCTGAGATTATATGTTAACGTTTTTAAAATATAAAATTATTGCTTTTTTCCATATAATATGAATGTGTCACTTTTGATTATTTTCATTTTATTACAATATGAGTATTACATTTTATACAGTTATTTAAACAGTTATTTAAAATGGTCTTTTCAACTTGTTTACTCCTGCATTGTGGTTATAAGTAGGGTTCGGATTTGAAAGCAATATAATCAATAAAAAAAGCATTTAAAATATAAAAAAAGGCAAAAAAAAGCATTTAATTTATGTAAAAAGGCAATTCATAAATATACTACAAAATAAAATAGTGAACATTTTTTAAACACTTTTAAATGCACACATTTTGAGAAAAATACAAATTACAAACAATTTTAAATATTAACTTACTTGAGTTATACCAGTTAATTTAAAGGAAAATAAACTAGTTGGTATTAAAAAAAAAATTGACGACCATGTATTTTGATAAACTGTCTTCAGAAAAACGTGGAAAAGGTGTACGGGTAATTTTATGGCTATACCAAATACTCGATAAAACGATATCGATAAATATTGCGAATAATAAAACCCATTTGTAGCGATAATACGCAAGCTGTGTATAAAATTATAAAATCAACTGAAAAATTAAACACAAAATAGGCATTTATGAGTACAAAAGGTAAAAAAAAGGCAAAAAGGCATTTATAAGTAAAAAGGCAAAAAAAGGCAAAAACAAAAAAAGATCCATCGTCTAAGAAATTAAATGAAACACATTTTTGTATAAAAATTATTTTTCTATTATGATTAATAAAAGAAAGGCATTTGCCTTCAAATTTGAACCCTAGTTATAAGTTTAACGCATTAGCTAACGTGAAATATTGTTTCCTATGAGAGACAAAGCAAACCGGCCAACTATTATTACGGAATGTGTTTTTTTATAGAGGTAGTTTCGTTATAAACAGTTTACATATTATTTAATTTTTAAATCTATCGACTCGGATATTAAATAATATTATTTTCTCTGTGAATGAAATTGTACCCGTCTAATATCAGCTACGAAATAATGGTTGTGCCGTCTCTGGTGGCAACCACGACGTGTGTGAAAAGTTTTTCGGAGAAGACGAAAAACAAACAATAAACAATAAACTATAGAAATCATCGGCACGATCGCCGCGAAAACCGAGACCGCGGTAGACGCGCGAAACGGTTTACCGTGCGAAGGACACTGCTGCTGCTGTTGTTGTTGGTTCGAAGTGGAAAAATGGACGAAAAAACTGTTGGACGCTAAATCGCTGAAACAGAGAGTCACTACGGTGTTCGGTATGCCGAGGCTCGTGCGACCGCCGTTCCACGATTATTGCGTCGTCAGCCGATTTTACGGTCCGGCGAAAACGATCCCGAAAACCTATCGGCCGGACGAGATGTTTCCCAGTTCCGAGGGTATTCCGCAGTTTTAATAAAAAAAAAACGACAATCCGATTTCAATCGTTTTTTTTTTTTCATTTCAAAACCGATGTAATATGTGCCGACCGGTTTGCAACGTGTGTTATCGGACAATTTTTAAACCATAATAATATTATCATCCCTGTCCATCATCAATCCTGACCAAAATCAATACGCGACATATCGCATAAACCTTTAATATATTATACGTTTTTTCTCGTGTACTTTTGATCTACACAAGTTAAATAACAATGCACAATATACCCAACTCGTAATCGAACGTATACCAATTTTTTTTATTATACAAATTAGAGGGTCAGCGATGAACTTTTCGATTATTCGCGGAACCGATCAGAAGAATAAATTATGTAAATTTATAAAAATTTGAGCTTCTAAATACCTCAATAATAAAGTATCCATACAATAATATTATTTGAGAAATATTTCGCAATAACAGAGAGGGGCCCCTGCGATAATGACTATTATTCTACAAAATATTATGTCATACTTTATAATATCATTTTCGTAATTTTATTTGTAATCAAAAAACTTTCGAGGTACGAGCCACGAGGAAGTAAAGAATATACCAATATAGGCTAAATTCATTTTGAAACGGATAGTCTTCAATTTTTAGCTTATGGTTTGGGAGGCCCCTAAGAACCGGAGGCCCGTGTGCATCGCACGCCTTGCACACCCAATTGTTGCGGCACTGTTAAATTGTTTCTCTGATTAAGGTTTACACCACTGTGGCTTTGACCCGGCGCGAATGTAACCCGGCGACGTAACATCACCGCGTACACGATATATTACACAATAATATAGCAACAATAGTAATAATAACGACGACGTCAGGAGTCGTCGCGGATCGCGATAACCGGGCGAAATCAACAAGTATCTATATACGTATACGTATACGGTTGGACGAACATGGGCGGAAGGAAATCACACACTTCTCCACTAGGGTACATTATTGATTATTATGTAGACTAGGGCGCGCGTGCACCGTTTAACACCTGCACGTACGTCACACGTCTGTAAAGTTTTACAAGTATCTCGTCGGTTTGTCCGTCACCCCCCCCGTCAAATAATGTTCTTCTTCGCTCGAAATAATGTGTTTCGAAACGTTATTTTTTTCCCCCTACATTATTACACTATATTATTATGCCATCGAACGAAATAAACACCCGCGTCGTGTGTGTGTACAGTAGCACTTTTTCACACTTTTTCAAAAGTTCAAAAAATCAATATATTTTATCGAGCAATCTATAATACTCGTTGTCGAATTATGTCCTACTCGCTCCCCACAGGTGCATATAAATAAGAGCATATTTTGAAGTTTTTTGATGCATAAATGCATATTATTTTGGCCTTTTTGAGTGCATACAAATCCGGACTTTAGACTTATATCACATTATAATTTAGACCGATCGTTTCTGGTGGGAAATTCGGTAGGTATCCAAAGGTAGCCCTCCACGTACCTCCACGGCCGGTCGTGCGTACGAACATAACCGAGTAAAAAAAAAAACCGTATGTTTAATTTTTAATACATCGACTTATTTCACACTATTTTTTTTTTCGACGGGAAAGAGAAAAGTCGAACCATTTCGACACGTTACGTCCTTCCTACAAAGAGGATAGTTGGCGATGAGGAAGAGGCGCCGCCGCCGCCTTTATGAGACCGCGAAGAAAACAATAATGATTTTCATCTCGTCTACCGCGCGCGGACACGGTCTGTACGACGACGGACGAATACTACATCGAGAACGTATCGCGTCGCGGCCTCTGGCGGACAGTGTAGTCGACCGGCCGGACAGCACAGAGTAGCGGACCGCGGCAGCGACGTCAGAGCGAGCCACCGTGGGCGCGAACCGAGGGCCCCCCCCGGCGGACCGCGGACTCGCGCGCCCCCGGCCCGTCGTCGGTCCGGAAAAGGAGGAAAAGAAAGAAAAAAAAGAAAGCATACCATACAATATAAATAAGCATAATATGTAAATGTGTGGTGTTGTTACACCTCACCACCACAAACCTAACATATGACCCCGCCAAAAAAATTTTTGCTATTTTTTCCACAAATTTTTTGATTATTTTTTTCTCGGCCTCCTCGTCCGTCTTTTCCGCCGAGACGTCGTACACTATTATTATCTATATAATATATAAAAATGGAGACAAAAAATTGGAAATTGAATCAGTTGAGAACGGCTGGGCCGATTTGGCTCAAATTTTTTTTAAATGATAGAGAATGTCGGGGAGCGGGTTTATAGCATAAATTATGGAGAAAATTAACCCTAAGGGGGTTAAAAGGGGTAAAAATGGAAAAAATCCTGAGTCAATGGAGCTTTGTGGTATTAAATGTTGTCAATAGTTTCATTTAATATAGCAGAGGCCCCGTGGGAAAGGATTTTTCGAAATTCGACCCCTAAGGGGGTTAAAAGGGGTAAAAAGGGTGAAACTAGAAAAATTCGCCTGGCTGGAACTGCTGGAGCTTTGAGTATGAAATTTGGGCAGCAGTTTCGTTTTATATAGTGGAGACCCCATTGGAAAGGATTTTTCGAAATTCGACACCTGCCGGAGTTAAAAGGGGTAAAAGGGGTA